>JAPQRQ010011243.1:0-15245 GCA_037367365.1 Apogon talboti
ACACACACACACACACACACACACACTGAAACCGTAACCACGTGAACACCTGAAACTGACTCCGCCCATGTGTCTGTTCATCACAGACAAGTATTTGGGGAACCAGATGCTGAGCTACGGACAGAACCTGACTCTGCGTTTCCGGGTCGACCGGCGGGACACCAGGCTCTCGGCCGAGGATTTGGTTCTGGAAGGATCCGAGCTCCGCGTGGCTGTCCCGCTCATCGCCCAGGGCAACGCCTACCCCAACGAGAACATGCAGACATACGTGTTCAGGTGAGCCTCCAATCTCATCGTATTTATGGGCGGGGCTGTGGTTCAGGAGGTATTTGATTTTATCTAGCAATTATTTTCCTCAATTTGATCCGATTAAACGATTATTTGAATCGGCAAAAAAATACCAACAATTTGTCCTTTATTCGAGAACCAACTGAAAAAAAACACAAAAAGTATAAAAGGATAAAGAAAAAATATCTATATAGAAATACCAACAATATAAAAGTCTCTATATATGAATATCTATAGATCTAACCACCACCAAACCAGTCCAATGACATCTATAACCAATATGTCAGTGCTGTCTTCAACACATTTGGATCCAACTTACTAACTTATACCAACTAAAACATGGAACTAACATCCAACTGTGGGTTGGTCCTGGCCTCATGTGCATCACAGTAAGCGTCCGTGTGAAGCACAATAGTGGAACCAATGTTTAACAGCAGAGAAATGAAGGAAACCAAGGTTAGATTCAGGATAATTGAAATGGAATAATTGTTTTGATTGATTGGAGTGGATGAATCATTTCTCTGTTTGATTGACATTCATGTTGGCTCAGGCTCCATGACAGCACCGATTACCCCTGGAGGCCGACCATCAGCCACTCTGAGTTCCAGAAACTTCTCCACAACCTGACGGCCATCAAGATCCGCGGCACCTACAGCGAGAAGAGTACGGCCCCATAAGTCCAAATCCCAGATCAGTAGAACCCACTGGTTTCAGCAGGAGCTTCAGTTCACGCCTCAATCTGTGTCCGCAGGTGCTGGTTACCTTGACGACGTCTCCTTGGTGACAGCTAGGAGGGGTCCCGGCATCCCGGCCCAGTGGGTGGAGCAGTGCACCTGTCCTCAGGGTTACCAGGGTCAACACTGTGAGCAGTGCACTGTGGGATACCGCCGAGCCCGGCCCGAGCTCGGAGCCTTCAGCCCGTGTGAACCCTGCAACTGCAACGGCCACAGCGACGCTTGCAACCCTGACACAGGTGGGCAGAACCACACAGGTAACACAGAGGTCACGGGTACAGACTGGGCACTGACGGCTTTTCTGTCCAGGGGCGTGTGACTGTCAGCATAACACCGCTGGTCTGAGCTGTGAGCGCTGTAAGGATGGTTTCTACGGCGACGCCACCCAGGGGTCAGCAGGCGACTGCCAGCCCTGCCCCTGTCCTGCTGGAGCCACCTGCGCCGTGGTCCCCAAAACCAGAGAAGTGGTCTGCACCAACTGCCCCGCCGGCACCACCGGTAAGAAACACCGTCCTTTACTCTGTATCAATGACAACAGCACAGCAGACAGCTGTGAAAGGACGAGTACAAGGCTTAGACGAAGGGACAAAGGTTTAATCTAAAGTCAGTGTTCTCAGCTGGTCCCAGATCTACTGGTGGATTCTGGTCCCACTGCACCACAGATTATTTGGTTTAAGATTTTTAAGATATTTTGATGCTTTTCTCCACAAACATGGCCTTAAGTCTTCTACAGATCTGGACCTAAGAAGACCAGATGGAAACACTGGAGGTAGTGGTTAATGCACTGAAGTGTCCTGATGGTGTAAAAGCCACATTGGTTTTGTTGCCTTCATCTTATTACCTCCGCGAAGGAGGTTATGTAATCACCAGGGTTTGTTTGTTTGTCTGTTTGTCCATTTGTTAGCAACATAATGCAAAAAGTTATGGACGGATTTAAGGAAATTTTCAGGAAATGTCCGAAATGGGACAAGGAACAGACGAGTCGATTTTGGGGGTAATCCAGGTTATCCTCTGGATCCAGGATCAATATATATTTTTCTGGCCAGGAATGCCAGAGAATGGAAGTGGGTTACCTAGCAACAGATTAACAACAGGGCAACAGACTTATATATTGCTGTTATTACAGAGAGCTGCCTTGGTTGGGGGTCTGTGCTCTCCGAGTGCTTCTCTAGTTTGCTCTGGTTTTATCATTTCATCCATTTAGGTTGAAATCTGTCTTTGATGTCAAATAAAAACACAGGATAATTGACTTCAAAAGCATTAAAACGGAATCCATTTTGAAAAATGGAAAGAAGCGAACGTAGAGATAGTTCACCTGGGATCACCCAGGTAGACCCAGGTAAACCCAGGTAGACCCAGGTAGACCCAGGTAAACCCAGGTAGACCCAGGTAAACCCAGGTAGACCCAGGTAAACCCGGGTCAACCCAGGTACACCCCAGTAAACCCAGGTGAACCCACGTAGACCCCGGTAAACCCAGATAGACCATGTAGACCCAGAGAGGCCCAGATACACCCAGGTAGACCCAGGTAAACCCTCACTCGTCTGCAGGTAAACGCTGTGAGCTCTGTGACGACGGTTTCTTCGGGGATCCTCTGGGTCAGAACGGTCCAGTCCGAACCTGCCGAGCCTGTAAATGCAGCGACAACATTGACCCCAACGCCGTTGGAAACTGCAACCGGGAGTCAGGCGAGTGCCTCAAATGCATCGACAACACCGCCGGCTTCTTCTGCGACCGCTGCAAGGAAGGTTTCTATGGCAACGCACTGGCCGCCAACCCCGCAGACAAGTGCAAACGTAAGAGGATGATCTGAAGTCCAAGTACTGACAGTGTCTTTAATCAGAATACTTTATTCATCCCAGGAGAAACTGTTGTGTGTTACAGTTGATCTGTGCAATTATAAGAAAAAGTAGCAAGAAAGAAATGATCATAGCTACAAAAAAATATGAAACACAATTAGAACAGCATATTGTACCATATGTTGACCACATGATCGCCAATAATCTGATGGTAGTATTGGTGGAGGTAAAGGGGTTCCTTGCTCAATGCTGTCCTGTGGGTCCATCCTCAGCCTGCTCCTGCTCGCCGTTCGGTACCGTGGACCGTCAGACCAGCTGTTCTCAGGTCACCGGTCAGTGCCAGTGCCTTCCCAACGTGGCCGAGCGCGACTGCAGCGCCTGCCAGCCCGGCTTCTTCAACCTGCACAGCGGCAACGGCTGCCAACGGTCAGGCACCATCCAATCAGGCCCACCGTCCCTCTGCCTCCACATGTGGGCCTCTGTAGTTACTGGTGTTTTCCCTCCTTCACAGATGCGACTGTAATCCCATTGGCTCCACCAACGGCCAGTGTGACATTACCACGGGGCAGTGCGAGTGCCAACCGGGTGTCACCGGACTGCACTGTGAACACTGTGAGGTCAACTTCTTTGGCTTCAGCTCGTCAGGATGCAAACGTAAGATGGATCACATCAGTGTGTTTATTTAATATCAGACATTTCCACCATCATCTGTGTCTAATAAACAGAAAGTTTCCATCTGTCCTCATTAAATATTGTAAAGGTTATTCCAAACTTCGCAAGAACAGAGACATGTTTTGGGGTGGTGTAGTGTCGTTGTATTGGGGGGATCTGATGCCTGTTGTTGTGTTCCAGCCTGTGACTGTGACCCTGAGGGCGCCCAGTCCGGTCAGTGTAAGGACGACGGACGCTGCGAGTGCCGTCCCGGCTTTGTCGGCGCTCGGTGCGACATGTGTGAGGAGAACTACTTCTACAACCGCTCAGCTCCAGGCTGCCAGCAGTGTCCTTCATGCTACAGTCTGGTCAGAGACAAGGTGGGCCTTGGTGTCCTGGTGGGTGGGATTTAAAGAGGACACATGGGTGGGATCTGACAGCGCTGCGGTGTTCTGTCCTCTCCAGGTCAACCAGCAGAGGCAGAAACTTCACGACCTCCAGACTCTGATTGATAACTTGGGTTCAGGCCAGGAGACGGTGAGCGACAAGGCATTTGAGGACCGGCTGAAGGAGGCGGAGCGTGCCATCATGGAGCTGCTGGAGGAGGCGCAGACTAGCAAAGGTAACAGCGCTCTGACAGGACCATGCCCTCTGATGTTCATCCTCTAGCAAAAGGACAAGTCCAGACCATAGACTCCCTCCACGCCCCTGGTTTTTATGGTGTAGAGTTTACCTCCATGTGGGACACGAGTAGAGCTGAAATGATTAATCGGTTGAATTGATTAAAAAAATTATTTAACTACAATTATCCTGAATTGAACTTTGGTTTCCTTCATTTCTCTGCTGTTAAACATTGGTTCCACTGTTGTGTTTCACATGGACACTTACTGTGAGGCACATGAGTCCAGGACCAAGCCACAGTTGGATGTTAGTTCCATGTTCAGTTGGTATAAGTTAGTAAGTTGGATCCAAATGTGTTGAAGACAGCACTGACATATTGGTTATAGATGTCATTGGACTGGTTTGGTGGTGGTTAGATCTATAGATATTTATATACATATACTTTTCTACTGTTGGTATTGGTGTTATTTCTATATATAGATATTTTATATAGAATTTTATACTCTTGGTATTGGTGTTATTTCTATATAGACATTTTTATATATACTTTTATACTGTTGCTATTGGTGTTATTTCTATATAGATTTTTTTTGTCTTTTTACTTATATACTTTTTTTGATTGTTGTTTCAGTCATTTTTACACAAGTTTGTTTCAGTTTTTGCAATTTTTTTCATCTATTCAAATAATCGTTTAATCAAATCAAAGAAAATAATTGCTAGATTAATCGATTACACAAATAATCGATAGTTTGTACAAATGAAAACATTTGTTATGGTCTGAACATCTGGTTCGCTTTAAAATTGAACTCTTCAACATCGTTTCTGTTAAACCAACCAATGACTGTTTGTCGTTGGATGCCTGATGATGGTTACTGCTGTTTGTTTGTTTACGACATCTGGGATAATAAATATACCTTTGACCTTTAACTTTGAACCAACAATTTGTAGTGAAAGAATAAAGAACATCTTCACCAATGGAACGTTACTGTAACCTGTGTCTCTTCATAGAGTTGAGTCGACGTCCACCTGAATGATCTCCATGACTACCTTAAACTCATTTTTCAAACCCCTGTGACCTTTGACCCCACAGACGTAGACCGCGGTCTGCTGGATCGTCTCAACGCCATCAACAACACACTAACGACACAATGGAACCGACTGCAAAACATCCGCAACACAGTGGATGACACTGGAACCAAGGCTGACCAAGCCCGAAACCGGGTCCGAGATGCCGAGAACCTGATTGACCGAGCGCGCCAGGAACTGGACAAGGCCCAGGACGCCATCAGGAAAGTGGTACGTGAAGTCAACAAACCTGAGGCCACCGGCAGGAGGTTGTCCCATCAGCCTGCATTTTAATAACCCCATAACTCTGGTGTGCTGGTTTCTACAGGACATCAAACCCCCCAGTGGAACTGGAGACCCCAACAACATGACACTGCTGGCTGAGGAAGCTCGCAAACTGGCCGACAAGTAAGACCCCACAGTCACATGACCCCATGGAGGTCAGAGGTCACTGTACATGAGGACACACACAATAACCAGATGGAGGTTCATTCCCAAAAATATAGCATCTTTTAAATTTCTTATAGTTTTCAGGTGAAAACGAGCACAAATGAAACAGCTTTTCACAAAAATGAACTCACTTGTGAATGTTTTCAAAGGCTTTTCTGTCTTTAGTTACATGTCGTAGTTACACCAACTTCATTTGAGATGCAATCAATTTCTAAGTTTTCAATAGAATCTCAACATTTTTTGGTGTGAAGTTGGGGATTTAACATTTTATTGGATTAGGTCATGGTTTGTTCAATTTATGGAACTTCATAAACTAAACTATTAATCAAAAAAATTATATTTGAACCGTAAACTTGAAATTATGAAGAACTGCACTGGAACCTGATATTGAATATTTACCACATTCAGATTGATTTATTCTTTCATCAGATAAAAACCATTTTTCTGTTTGGTGCCAAAGAAAAAGGGTTTGATCAATAAATAACCTGGTTTGTTGTGTCTCTGCAGACACAAGATGGACGCTGACCAGATTGAGAAGATCGCCAAAGACGCCAATGACACGTCGACCAAAGCGTACAACCTACTGCTGAAAACTCTGGACGGCGAAATGAAGACGAGTCAGGAGATCGACGAGCTCAACAAGAAGTAGGTGTTTCTACAGCCTCTTCTGTGTCCAAATGAGGTGTAGTGTAGATCTAAACACTGGCTCTAACTGGTGTGTTCAGGTACAATGAGGCCAAGGAACTGGCCAAGAACCTGGAGAAACAGGCCAATAAGGTTCAGGCTGAAGCCGAGGAGGCGGGAGAAAACGCGCTGAAGATCTTTGCCAACCTCACCAGCCTCCCGCCGTTCGACACCAAGGCTCTGGAGGTAAAAAAAAAAAAGAACAGGAGCTTGATTTAGCGTTCCCCTTCAGGCCCAGGTCGCTGATCAGTGTTTGTGTTCGCAGGACGAAGCCAATAAGATCAAGAAGGAGGCGTCAGACCTGGACAAACTGATTGACAAAACGGAGAAAGAGTACAACGACCTGAGAGACGACCTGAGGAGCAAAGAGCTGGAGGTCCGCAAGCTGCTGGACAAAGGCAAGAGCGAGCAGCAGGTACGTTCACCGCCGACGCCATACAAACAAACTGCATTTAGTGTCGGCGGTGGAAGGGCTGACATCTGGGTTCTGTTTCCTGTTGTCAGACGGCTGATCAGCTGCTGGCTCGAGCTGACGCCGCCAAAGCTCTGGCTGAAGAGGCAGCAAAGAAGGGTCAGTCAACGTTCAGAGAGGCCGAGAGCATCCTGGACGACCTCCGAGGTACTGGCATGGTACACATCTCGCATTTTCCAAGCCTGTTCGCATCTTAAAACGAGATACTAACACTTTAATATATCTACAAAAACTGAAAAACCTTTGAATGTTCTTCAGTGTGATCAAGTGCAGGTTACCATTCAAAAAACATTCCTGCATCTTTCCCATTTGTTCTTGTACGTAAACATTAAATCTAAGCATAATCCTCTAAAACTGCATTAATGTGCAGATCTAAATGTGTCTGAATGCAGATGTGTCAACCTGGATGAACCTGGAATTAGTTTACATCTAATTCAACTACAGACTAAAAACAGAAAATTAAAGACCGTCTTCGTCTTCATGCAGACTTCGATAAGAGAGTCAACGACAACAAGACGGCTGCTGAGGACGCCATGAGGAAGATCCCCATCATCAACGCCACCATCATGACTGCCAACGAGAAAACCAGGCAGGCCGAGGCGGCGCTGGGCAATGCCGCTGCCGACGCTAAAGAGGCTAAAAAGAAAGCTGAGGATGCAGAGAAGATTGCCAGCAATGTTCAGAAGGTACGATTGAACAAGTCCAACGTAATGCGAAACTGACCCCGTTTACACTGATCCTCTGATCAATATCTGATTATTGATCATGTAAACAGTCTAATCTGTTTGATCAGATAACAGCAGTAATCTGATTATAATCAATCAGATGAACACACCTGGATTTGTCCCAGTACCCCCATGTCTTCATGCATGTATACAGGTTCATCTGATTGGTTTAGTTCTGTTATGTCTGAACATGTGGACATTTGAACAGAAGTGACGTAGAGGACAATAACAGGAAATTGGATTCTTTGTCACTATGTACGAATGAACTCTGAAATAAATCCAATAATGGACTGAAACTTCTAAACCAGGGTTTATGTATTATTCTATTTATGAAGTGACTGTAAATGCACCACATCTGATTATTATTATCTGATTAATGACAGTTATTGGGTTTCTATGGAAACGGGGTCAGTACTTGAGGAACATAAGGACGATTTAAAGGGAAGATATAAAAATGACATGAGGAAAAATCACAAAACAAACTATTGAAGATGTAACGTGATGAACAAAAAGTCCTGGATTTGTCCATTGTAACTTTTACAGTAAAGCAGTGACTTTGCTTTTTTGTTCGTGTACTTCTACTGGACTCTCACCAACTTCATTTTCTAATATTTTATTCTTTTATTTCATTTTTGTATGGACATGAAATGAATATTGAATCTGTTTCCTCAGGGCTCAGCCAAGACCAAGGAGGATGCGGAGAAAGCCTTCGAAGACACCAAGAAGCTGGACGCCGAGGTCAGCGACATGATGGAGCAGCTGAGCGACGCCGAGAAGGAGCTGGCCAAGAAGAAGGCGGAGGCCGACAGCGACATGATGATGGCCGCCATGGTAGGACCCATGTTTGAGTAGCACCGGATGTAAAGCTGCTTCATGACTCAGTCTGCACCAGCTCTAACCTGTATGTGTCCCTCAGGCTTCAGACAACGCCAAGGAGGCCGAGGACAACGCTCGCAAAGCAAAGAGCGCCGTTAAGACTGTCCTGAGCACCATCACCGCCCTGCTGGACCAGCTGGGTAAGTCCAATCCACAACCTCAGGACCCAATGGAGGTCAGAGGTCACAGGAACAGAGGACGTATGACCCAGTGTCCTCTTCATCTTCACCTGTGATGTGTCTGTAGATTTCCATGAACTTGAGCAGATCCATGTCGTTATGATTGAACGTAGAACGTGGAGACGATTGTGTCACCGGTGACACATTTATTCATCCATCATCATTAAATGACCGTAACTCCTATGGACAAAGTCCAACCGTCATCTTTTATCTGAGATTGGGTTCTTTCTTTTGGTCTGTAACACATTAGGTCAGAGATGTGATTGGCTGAAGGGTGGAAGTGGGTGGAGCAGAGAGCAGCAGAGTGCTGTCAGTGAGAGAGACATGGAAGATTTGTCTTACAGCGTTTTAGTGGTGTTTAAGTGGTGAATTCTGTAATTATATGTAATAATGATAGTGGTGTTTTGGAGTGTTCTACTAGTGTGTTTTGACATGTTTTTGTTGAGTTTCGCTGTTTTTCACTGTTTTCATCTGTATTTTTGTATCTGTAAATCTGTAAATAATCCGTAAATATTTTATAAATGTTTGTATGCATTCACAGACCTCTGTCTGTTTCGGTGCGTTCACTGACCTCTCTCTGCCTTGGTGCGTTCACCGACCTCTCTTGCCTCGGTGCATTCACTGACCTCTCTGTTTCGGTGCGTTCACTGACCTCTGTTTCGGTGCGTTCACTGACCTCTCTCTGTTTCGGTACGTTCACTGACCTCTTGATCTAGATTTTGGTGCGTTCACTGACCTCTCTCGGCCTCAGTGCGTTCACTGACCTCTCTCTGTTGTGGTGCATTCATTGACCTCTCTCTGCCTCGGTGCGTTCACTGACCTCTGGTTCTAGATTTTGGTGCATTCACTGACCTCTCTGTTTTGGTGCGTTCACTGACCTCTCTCTGCTCCCTTTCATCCAGGGAACATCGATAAGGTGGACCTCAGTAAATTGAACCAGATCGATGAGTCGCTGAAGCGGGCCAAGGGGAAGATGGCGGACAGCGACTTGGACAGGAAGCTGGCGGAACTGAACGACGTGGCTCGGACTCAGGAGGACATGATCAGTAGCTACGACCTGCAGATCCTAGAGATCCGTGCCGACATCAAGAACCTGGAGGACATCAAGAATACGTTACCCGACGGCTGCTTCAACACGCCATCTCTGGAGAAGCCTTAGCCCCACCCCTTGTCCTCCGTCACTCCTCTTCACATCTAACACTAGGGCGGACATGCCCACTTTTACCAAAACAGTTTTTTAATCTTCAGATTCTCATCTGTGTTTTGTTTCCTTTTACGAGACAGAAGCCAATATTTGTTTTCAAGCCACGTTCACGTTTTTTACGGAAGAGAAGCAGCTGTTTCAGGTTTGTCTCCGCAGTAACCGTGGTTACGGTCCAATGAACTAAACGGCCAACAGAAGCCGTGCGGCGAGGCCGAAACGCCTCCGCAAACCAGAATCACGAACCCGACGTGACTGCACCGGAACCACAGGAAGCTCCTCCCCCTCCTGAGGATCCTCCACTTTGCTTTGGTCTCTGTCTGACCTGCCATTACCCATCATGCCTGGGGATGCAACAGCTCCACCTCCATTCTTCAGCTGAATGTTATGATGAAACCAACCACGAACCACAGTGAAGGAACCCATGACTGTTTCCTCCGACACAAACGCTCCAGTATTTCTCTGTTCAACAGCAGTATTTTCACCTCCAACAGGATGATGTCGTGAATAAGCAGCCCCTACTCGGTCAGAAGTCCAGGAAAATGATTCGCCTTCATTCAGACCAGGGGTGTCAGACATATGGCGCGTGGGCCAAAACCGGCGGCTATAGAGTCCAATCCCTCCCATGAAAGGCAAATATTCCTCTAAAGATGTAAACGGTCATTAGTTCAGGTTCCACATTCAGACCATGATGATCCAACGTCCAAACAGAGACCATTAACCTCTAAATAATCACAAAGTCAAACTTTTCTCTTTGTTTTAATGCAAAAAAAATAAATGATGTAAATATTTACATTGACAATCTATCCAAACAAAAAAGATGTGAACAACCTGAAAAAACTGAACTATTTTAAGTAAAATAAGTGTAATGTTACCAATATTCTGCCTCAGTTTATTATTGATGCATGTGTATTACAGATCAGATCTACAAAGGCACAAACATTTAATAACAGACAGAATATTGGAACATTACACTGATTTATATTCAGACGTTTCAGGTTGATCAGATTTGTTCAGGTTATTCACATTTTATTGTGAAAGGATAGTTTGTAAATGTAAACATTTTCATAATTTAATGTCATTTTTGCAATAAAACAATGAGAAACATTTGCCGTCGTTATTTAAAGGTGATTCTGTTATTATTCTACTTTAGATCATATTGATGTGAATGTGGAACCTGAAGTAAAACCACTTTAACCCTTTGTTCATGTCTTCATTGTCATTTTTCACTGAGTAAATTTTTCCCGTGGACCGGATCGGACCCATTTGGCGGCTGGTTTTGGCCCACGGGCCGCATGTTTGTGGTCAAACAGTGAACCCGTCGTGTTATGTCCTGTACGTTGCGTCCACAGGATGTTGAATCTGTTTCCTGTTGTTCTGACCGTGCCGGCGTGGCGCCGTTTCGACCCGCGGTCCAGCGCTGTTTTCCGTTGGGATCCAAACTCCACCACAGGTTTTCGTTGCTGCTCGTCTCCGGTGTTTTTATCGACACTAACATTTTTCTTCCGGCTCAATCCGACACTATGCAACTTTGTACATTTTGCGTAGCGAGAATTTTATCTGATACACTGGTGCTAATAATTATTTCAAATGTTATATTTTTGTGTGAATGTTTTTTTTATTATGACATAGTGAGGAATTTATTTGTGTAAATATATGCGTCAATGATTCAGGACTGGCTGGTTTTAAGAAACGAGAAGCTCCAACGTGCAAACAGCCACATCCAGTTTGATCCCAACCAATCAACTGAAACCTCCAGGTTAATGTGTATGGTAACCATGGTAACGGTCTGTGGTATGATATTCTTATCCTCATATGCTTTGCTTGTATACACGGCTCAGTGCTGCTGCCTCATAGCCATGCCAACCTTTCATTTTTTGTGTTTTATTGATTCTGTGGGTTTTCACGAGTAACTAAATATTTTTGTTTTGTTATTTTCGGCCCTTTTTACCGATCGGGATGTGACGTACATAGGTGGGCACGGCCGCTGCAAGGCTCCTCCCACTACCCGCCTTAAGAGTCACTGGACCACGTGGAGACGACGAGCTCGACCACACGTCGCCTCCGTAGTTTAACCGTTTATTATTAGCGTTTTGTGCCTTAATAAGAGTTTTTCTCCCACATTTTATCTGACGTGTCGTCACCGTCGTTGGCCCCGCCCCCTCACTCCGCCTCGTCACATTGGTACTGAAGCAGGGTTTGTTGAAACCAGGTGTCCTCGTGGGCGGGGCTTTGGTTGGTCCACCGGGGGCAGCACATCCACCCCTGATGTAGAAACAGTGTTTTAAATTATAAAGTTGAGTTAATCTGTGGAAGCAGGCGGCGGCGGATGTGCTGCTCGGTCTCGTCCTCCCGTCGGATGCTCCGTCATGGTTCCAAGCGCCGTGAGGAGCTGAAGAACCCTGCGTCTCCATGTGCCTGTACATCCAAACTTAACATTTGAATAATAAAAAAAATACTACAGGAAATGGTTTGTCTCACTGTGTTTATTCAACGTTCACATTAAAACTGAGTCGGACTGAGAAGAAACGACGGAGCCATGGACGGTTCACATTTAATGACGTTTACAAACGGATATTTAAGACTATTGTACCCACAAACAGAAAAACAGCGACAAGTCAGTGAAGAAAGATTCTCTTATTGATGTAAAGACGGGACATAAAAACCAGTGATATTAAATGTTTTGACATCCTGTTCCAAAAACTAACTTTCACAGGTAGAAAGGTGGCAAAATAGTTCAGATAAACAAAAAGGAACCAAAGAAGCAGTAAACCAACACATCAATAAATAAATAAAAATCAACATAATAAAACGAATAAAAAGAAGCAAAGAATTCAATTATCAAAAATCCACAAAATGATTATAGAATTAACATAATATTGACAAAAAAATTTTTTTAAATATTAAAAGGTACCAAATCAGTGAAATGAACAAAACCAACAAAATAAACCAAATAATAAAATCAACAGAAAATCAACAAAATAACCTTGGAATCAGATCAGTGTCTTCTCTGTTAATTTCACTCTGAATTAACCTGGAAATAAACTGAGATTCATGGTGTTTTTTTCTAAATGTTCTGTTAATTTTCTCAACACGTGGATATAAAACTGACTAATGAGATGGACATGTGAAGAAACAGGAATGAAACTGTGGAACATCTGGAACAAAGTGACGTCACGGGGGGTGAACCGGCACGTGGACACGTGGTTTCGTTATTGAACATCATGATAAATATTTCAGTATGATTTGGTCATTTTGAGGTTGATGTCATTACTGACAGTGACCAACAGGTGGAGGTGTTTCTCACTAAAGTAAAAGTACCGCATTCCTAAAGCAAAAATACATGAGCATTAAAGTATGTACAGAGATTATGACAGAAGAATGCATCATATTTCAATATTTTATCAATAAAATGCATTATAACATGTTTAATTCATAGAGGTTTTTACAGAGTTTGAAAATGTAACATAAGGAACTAATATGTAACACTGAGTTTTAAAATCAATCTGAATATTTCAGACCTTGTTTTGGACAAATGAGTTCTGTCCATCTACATTCAACCAACACAACAAATGAGCAGAAACACCCAAAAATACACGAACACGTGATAAATGAAACTAAATCACATGTTTATGGAAATTAACACGTTACATATTCAAACGGAAAGACTTTTACAAACAGATATTTAAGATTATTTTACCCACAGAGAAAAAACTGTGACGGAGGCAGTGAAGAAAGATTCTCTTCCTGAAATAAAGACTTAAACAGCGTTTACATTAAAGGGTTAAAATTCAGACAAATTAATGGTTTCAGGCAAAATAATAAAATTAATAACAAAACAACAAAGCGACGAGTAAAATGAACATGAATGAACAAAATAATAAATATCATGGTCAAAAATTTGTAAAATAACCAATAAAAGTAAGACAAAACTGGACGTTAACCTGACTTTTCTGGCTGTGAGACAGGGATTAAACCCGGTCCAATTCGGATAAACCCGGTCCAACCCAGCTGACCCGCTTTAACCCGGTTTGACGCGGTTCAACGATTTTTACTAACTTTGAGTCAAAGTTCGGTGCGCGCTCCCGTCAGGCAGCGCGCGCTGCCTGGGTCGGGCTCGTTCTCGGGCTCGTGCCCGGCGTGGGGAGAGTGGCCGGTGAGTCTCGCGGCGGCGGCGGCACGGGTCATCCGGAAAACAGACGCCCTCCGACGGAACAGAGCACGGTAGGACCCGGCACCTCCTGCGGCTCAGACAGCACCAGGCAGCTGCGTGTCGGCGGGCCGAAACCCGGGAAGGACACGAAGAGCCCCGCCTGTCCCGGACACCGGGGCTCTGGAAGTTTAAGCCGCTAAGCTAACCCGGAGAAAGGCGAACAATGAGGGGGAGCCAGCCGGGCTGCCGACCCGGCTAACGGCTAACGACCGGACCCGAGAGTCCATGACGGACCGGAACCCGACCCCGAACTCACTATAAACACCCAGAGTCATACTTTAGAGCGGCCCGGACACTTGTGGACCAACTCCGGGACTCATTCCAAGTTTTCGTCAGTCATGGAGACGGACTCGGTCTCCGGCGACGTGGAGTCCGTGCACGGCGGACTGAGTCTACTGGACCCGCTGCTGGACCGGATCCTGGCGGACACCGTGTCCCAACAGCAGGGCTGGCTTCGAGTTTACGGTAAGAGCCGACACACGGGAACCGGGGGGGGGCTCGGGACCCGGGACCCGGCGGCTCAGGTAGTCCGGGACCGGAAAGCGGAGCCAGGTAACAGCCGCGGGCCAAGGCCGAGGTCACGGCGGCCACCTGGCGGCCTGGGCGGCCACTGGAAACCGGAGCCGGTGTCTGGGATTAGGTCCCGGTGACACAGTTCAGTTAGACCGGCTGCGGGTCCTTCAGGTCTCACGGAGGTCAGAGGTCAGCAGACCCTCAGATGGGTTAAGTGTTGTGGTGGTGGTGGTGGTGGTGGTGGTGGTGGGGGGTCTGGTTTAGGAGATCCTTCAAGTGAAAGTTCCTCAGATGTCTGTGTAGGTTCTCATTTGCACAGTTCTTCTCGGTTCAACTAGCTCTTCTGAAAACGTGTCGTCTCTCATCCAAGACACTTCTTCTGTTCAGTTCCTCACACGGCTTTCAAAACGTAGACCCAGACCCCCTCAGGCCACGGGGATTAGACCCAGACCCCCTTGGTCCACAGGGGTTTAGACCCGTGGTGGGTCTGGGTTCTGCTCCAGACCACAAGTCGTGTTCTCCAGACTCCAAAACTTCATCTAGATGTTCCACTGAAATGTTCTGGTAAAATTGTGACTCATGTTGCAGTTGAGCGATCCATCAGAAACCATAGTCTGATAAATGATCAATATGACCAATAAGGAAATAAAACATATGTTGGTGTTTCATCACGCCTGTTAATTCAAGATGATTAAAAATGAAACATGGATTCACACCTCAGAGTCATGAATCTAATGGGGTTGACAGTTACTGGAGTTGACGGTTGCTGGAGTT
>JAPQRQ010011382.1:0-15229 GCA_037367365.1 Apogon talboti
CCATCATGTACCAATAAGCATAAAGGCAATACAGGATGAAGAGCTGTCGGGGGGGGGAGGGGTGAATGTGCTGGACCAGTGTTTGGTTTAATTTGAGGGAAAACAGTATAAAGGGGGGGTTGTTACACGTTGGTAGAGATCTTGTACTTGGGAGACATGTTATTGTGGAACCAGATGAAACTAAATATGACGCCCATGGTTTTGGGTATACGTTCGTTGTAGGCGAACGTCATGGCCTCGTGCAGCGGGACTTTGACCACCTCAATGAGCTCTCCCTCCCGCGGCTCACCTCCGCCTGCGCTCACGCAGTTGTCGTCCGACACCTCGGCGTAAAACATGGTCTGCTTAGCGCCTGTTACTCCTACGCCCGACCTGAGGGGAAAGGAGGAAGAAAAATACACATCTGTAAGTAAGTGAAGATGGAACCGGAGTCGCAAATCTCAGCGCTTGATGTTCTTTTTCACACCTATAGTTGATTTCCAGTGGTCCAAATCAGTTGTGGAGTCTCTTTTTTTTTGTCAGAAAATAAATTCAGGCAAACCAAAACATATCAGTACAAACACAGGACAAACATTCACTCCTCTAGTTGAGTGGGTCAGGAGCGTGTGGGATGTGAGCAGGAAGTGCATACAGGTGTTCTGAACAAGAGCATATTTCCGTCAGGGAAACACTGTCAGGCAGTCGGTTCATTCTTCAGTCAGTCTGAATGCGACAGTTGGTTTTATCCATTAACCTCAAAAACCCCACAGGTTTTTGAGTTTTGGATTTTTTTTATTAAATAATTGCTTATATTGGAAACATTAGGATGCAACAGTTTTTTCAGATGCATTCTTAAAAATTTTTTGGAATGTCATTTGCATTGGACAGTTGTTTCTTTTTTTTGTATAAAGCTGTGAATTTTTGTCCTCATACGTGGACAGTGGGTCCTAGGAGGTTAAATATACTGTTGAAACACCAGGGAACTTCAACTGGACATGAGGATGCTTATCAGTCTGTTGCTCAATTACTTCTGAGCTTACGTCAACGAAGGGACTGTTTCAAATGGTTGTAATTCCTAAATGGTTTATATAATATTTTTTTTAAACTTCTTGATCTAATGCTCAAAGTCTGCACTTCAATCATGTTTTGACACTTCCACGTACTCTTTTTCGTTATGTTATAGGTTTTCATATTTTCTTGAAATCCGTGTTATTTTTAGCCACTAATGTAGGATTAGTTTGTTGATTTTCATTGCATATTCAAATTAAACTGAACTGATTGTTTCATTTCAGATCCACTGTAGTGGGATCCGAAGGTAAAATTACAAAATTGGTGTCAATGTGGAGATACTTTTGGACCTGACTATATCTCAATCCTGCCAGGATGTGAAGCCTACTTAGCTACAGGAGATACTGAACACAAACTTCTGTGGTGCACCCAAGTGTGATCACATTCTCACCAGAAATGGATCACTGCAGATTTTGTCTGGAACCAGGTCAAACTGCACCAAAGAAAAACACTATCACAAAATGTTGATGTGGTTGATACAGGAACTAAATGGGTTTTTTTTGCACTTGCTACCAACTGATAGGTTCTACTAAACCTTCAGCGTGTCTTAATTTCTGCTTATTTTTGATAATGATAATAGAGTAAGAACAAAAATAAAAGAAGGGGAGAGAGATGGCATGACATGAAGCATAGGATTTAGACCTGATTCAGACTAAAATAAGTTGATTTACATGCAAATAGAAAATATCGCTCTTTGAATGGTGAAATATGCATAAGATAAGATAAGACGCATAAACACCGTTTTCTTGAGGAATTTTTACCTAAAAAAAACTCAAACTCTGTATTCGTCCTCCTGCAGTCTGCTGTGACACAGACCTGCCTGCTGTTGCAGCTTCACCCCACAGTCAGCTTGTGTCAAACGCCCGCTCATAGGGGGCATGAGGGTTAAGATGATACCTGCGTATTTAATGGAACATGCCCACACATAACAATGGCCATAGACAACACCAACAAAGCCAGAGGACGTGTGGGAGTCAAATCAAAGCAGACTTATGAAAGCCGTCAGTCATATCTGTCCAGGTGCTGCGGTTTGATGTGGGACGGTTCCTCTCCTGATACTTTTACTGAAATGCTGTGTCTAGCTGATAATAATGTGCTGACAGAGACGGATGGTTTAGGTCATTTTATATATGTAACCTTTGCATAGCACCTCTCATCTTTGGTTCCATCGCTTTTCCTTTCTGAGACTCTAAAAACCATGTTTGTCACTCTTTGTGCATCACATTACACAGAGTTTAATAAAATTATATTTAAAGAAACAACGGTTTAAGGCTTTATATTTTGAAGAACCAAACACTCTACTTTATGTAGCTTAAAAAGGTTCAAATACAGAGACGGTAAAGGGTTTGATTATGAAACAGGGTGGCAAAAACCACACCCACGCCAACCAACAAGCATGAGCGGGTTGTTCTTGGCATGAAGAATGAGAAGTCATGCACTAAAACCTGACTATGAAGGACGCATCTGCAGTCTAAGGTTGGGCGGTGTCTTCCAAATAGGCATAAGACAGAGGAATGATGGCATTGTCTTAAAGGCCATTTCTAAAAGGTACTATCTTTTTTTTTTTAGATATACTTTATTTTTTTAATTTTACTATTAAAGCTATAATATGTAATACTACTACAATCACAAAAAACATACTCTATATACTCTATATCAAACGTTTCTAACAATATTCACATGGAGAGAAATCTGTCACTTTATTCAACATAAGAGCCTTTATTATTTGATTCTATCCTATCCCCTTTACATATTCATAAGAATGATGAGCCAAAACATGAACATACTGTACATCTCTAAATGTATTGAGAGTAAAACTTTACTTCACCTCATTTCTAAATATGATTTCTGATGAAAAACAACAAGTACCATGGTCCCATGATGAGTAAATCAGATGAGACTCTAATACCAAGGACTTTTTAATGCTTTAATTTCAGACTAGAGAGTCAAAGAAACAAAGCTGTAAATGTAGGTTATTTCTAAGCAACTGTGGCTTAAGGAGGTTGTGAAATTATAAATGGAAATCATACTAAATAGGACAACAGAGCATTAATTGTTCAGGGACATGAGATCCGATGGGAGCAAATATATGACAGGGCATGAAAACAATACGCAAATGTTTGAAGATGAAGAGTGATGGATCTAGAGAAGTGTTCAGTATGTTGACGTTTATGTCCATGTGCAGTTCAGTCACCTGTAAGAAGTGATCCTCTTCAGTTTGGACGCAGGCACGTCGTAGCCGCACTCCTCCAACACCTCCTGCCTGGCGATCTCCTCCAAGGAGAGGTCGGGTTTGTCCACCAGCCCGGCGCAGAGCTCGTAGGTGACCCCCGCCGACGCCGGGGGCCACGGAGAGGAGCTGTCCCCCTCTGAGGCCGCCTGGCCCTCCTGGGGCTCGGGGGCGGCGGCTTCGGCTGCCCCCTCCTCGCTTTTCTCTGCAGCCTGAGGCGGCTGCGTCTTGGCCTTTTCCCACTCACACATGTACACAGCTGTGGGTGGGAAGGAGGGAAGGCGTTATAATGCATGGATAATGGCAGCAAATGACTTTTTTACTCATTATTTTGCCATAAATATTAACCCTTTAAGCCCTGACATGTCTGTGGTGAGCGTTCTGAATGTGATTTATTTTAAATATTCATCAAAATTCAACCCTTTGCTCAATAGGAAAAATTTCAAAACGTGCAGAGAGAATAGACCCTGTTCTTCCCATAGACATCTGAGCATGCTCAGTGCACCCCCCACCACATGTGGAATGGGGGTTCAAAACGCAGAGCAGTAAGTGAGACTGACTCAATGTAAAAATACACCTTTTGGGCTATTTTTTTTTTTTTTTTTTTTTACACAGCTTTCTTTGTGTTTTTTTTGTTTTATTGTAAGTCTTGTATTTTGTGTCTATTATTTCCAGGTGATTATTATTACATCAGTGTGCTTGTTTGTATAAGCACTTACTCATTTTTTTTTTATCCTTATGGGACATAAGGGAACATGATTGCTGCATAATATATGTACGTAAGAGCTTAAATAATTATATATCAAATACAACATATAAAATGTGTTTATATATTATTGTCTTGAGATTCTAGCAAGATTTTAACACTCTTTTTCAGTCTCTCATCACTTTTCTCTCATCTTTTTGCCACAAATATTACAAAAGAATTTAGGCCATCTATTTCTATGAAGAATATATCTTATAAAATGTTTTTTTTCTACCACCTCTGACATTCCAGGAACATTTCTTTTCTATTTATCCATTCTTTCATTAGTTTTAATTAGTTGTGAACTTTTCTCTCAGCTTCTTCCGCAAGAAATAAAAAAATAATGATGTATATTTTTAATGCACAATATGACTTGGAAAACACTTTGGCCCTGTTTTTGACACAAATACTACAAAAAATAAGTAACGATGCTTAATTGTATAGAAACTATGACCTGTCAAAAGCAGACTTTTAAAGCAGTTATTGTTCATGACAAACAATCAGACCAATATATTGTTCGCTCTCCAAGTTTGATTTTCCATGATAGAGAACAGTTTTTTTTCCCAACAGCAATGAGAAAGAAGAGGAAAAATATGTATCAATGCCCAGACTTCCTTGTATTTAGCACACACCAATGTAGAACAGTCCCTGGCGACTTTAACAAAAGAGGTTAGGCTGCTTTGTAACGGGGCCTCTTGTGGTCTATTTCTGAGTCTGCATTGTTACAATAGAATAAACACAGATTGTAATGCACCGCCTTTTATCTTTCAGTGAAAGTGCCCCCCAGGATGCATTGAAATCTAGATCAAGTTCAACTAATAAATACATTTGACATAATAGTTTTGATGTTTTTCTTGGGGCACAGAAAAACGTACGTACCTGGACGAAACTGTTTGACAAGGACAAAACAGTGCGAGGTGGTGTTGAAGATCAGCACCGATACACTGGAAAAGAAGAAGAAATTCAATATTACTTAAGGATTTACAGCTCAGACTGTTTCTAAAGGTGTTTATCTCTGACTGTATCTGAGACTTCTGCTGTAGATCATCGACAGGTCAGTATCGAAAGAAAAACTAACTATATACTACAGGTGTTACACAGAATTTTGGGTAAACAGATCCACAGGCATTCGAGGTTTACGGACCTAAAAACAAAAACAAAAAAAAATCTGACAAGAACAAGATCCAGAAGTACAACTATAGTGTCCTGTGTTTTGCATTAGGAGGATCTACAGTATGTGCCAAGTTGCAAATCAAGTTGGCTTGAATTAGCTGGGAAAAATTATTTCAGATATGAGCGAGACTGAGCAATCAATTCAACAACCATCTTACAGCCCATGACTTTTGGCTACAACAAACTGTATTCATAAAAATAACACATTTTAAGCTGCAAAAGGGTCTGTCATGCTTGCTTGGACGACGCTAAAACATTGTTAACCCTAGCTAAACTTTCAATTCAACACACTTTTAAAATGTGCTTGTTTTAAAGGCTACATTTAAACATAAGTAAGGAACTACAATTTAATATAAAAACATTATTGAAACCCTGAACACAATGATATATAAAATGTTTGACATAATTAAAGCTATTCCTGACTGAACATTGACAGGGTAAAGGCCTGATGAAGCATCTTCAGGAAGGAAACTCAGTGTTTGGTGATGTCTATGGGTTCTAGACTTCAGGCACTCATTGAGGATTTTCATCAGAGTATTAGTTTAGCTATCCATAGTCTATCCGACTACTTTTGAGCCTCTAAAAATGGAGGAACTATGATTAAAATGATTGTAATTCCTAAACATGTAATGGGATATCTTTGGTTAAACCCCTTGAATTAAAGCTGAAAGTCCACATTTCAACCACATGTCAGTTGTTTCATCTAGATTCCGCTGCGGTGGTGTGAACAGGGCAAAAAATATGCAATTGGTGCCAGAGTCCCAATTCTTATGGACCTGACTGTACATATGCAGGTGGTGTACTGCTGTGCGTACATGTGAGCATGGAGACCTGAGGCCTGGGCTCTGTGTTGGGAAAGCGGAAGCGTCTGAGGCGGCAGGAAGCCTTGCCCCGGCTTTCCCATGGAGAGAGGGAACCAGGAGGAGGCTATTATCAACCGGCTTCCAGCTACAGTGACTGGGCTGAGAACTATAGGCAATGCACAGATTTAAAGCACAATGGCTGCTCTCAAGTGACAGTTTATGATTGCTTTTTTATCTGCCTTATCAGTAGTTCATGACTTACCGACTGTTTTCAACTAAATACAGTCAATTACTTTCACAGCCTGTTCCTGTTGGTGTACATATGAGTGGATTACAACTCCTATTATGATTAGGGCTGAATGATTTGCTAAAAACAATGTAATTATTATGGACGCTATTGTGATTTTTCTGATTATTTTATTAACAAGCAAAAAAAGTGTGTGTGTTTTGAACCTGTTCCATTTTAGCAACCGAAAACATCTCACAATAAGGCAAAAATAATGCTGAACTCTCTGACAAATTATGAGCGACAATGAGGGTCAAAACTTTGAACGCACAATATCTGCTGCTCGAAAAGACAGGTTTCATGCGCGAGTAGCAGTGTGTATTGATAAGACAATGTGGGAGATCTGAGCCACAGTAAAAGTGGGACACACGAGCCTGAGGCGTGGAAGCGTTCTCCCCTGAGGCAGGTCTGAGGCTCGTAGCGCTGTTCCACACCATTACTGCTGTTCTGCCCCCCCTTGAAAATGCCCTAATGGTTAAACCAAGAAGCTAAACGGACGCTCAGGACTTTTTATGCACCGTTTAGCTTGGTGCTCTGTACACGTTGCTTCCGGCTGGACAGCGGGAAAACTGGGTTACAGCTGACTTATAAGGACAGGGTTTAAGGTGACTGCTGGATGAATCGTAACGCATACAAAATTAATGATATCATCATGTGATTGTGGAGCTAGGGCAAAAGTGTGATATAATTTAATTGCTGCCATAACTGGGGCAACTGCACTGCAACAACCACGACTTCAAGAGCGTAACTGGGTTGGAGTTTTTGCAACTTCAGGTTGTGCAGCGGGACCCGAGTGGTGTTAAAGCTTCTAATTACATTCTTTTTCTGTTGCCCTGAGCCTCTTAAATTTCTTGCACTAACAAATACCATCTCATTAAAAGACACTGACATCAGTAAACAAGCACCATTAATGGAAACACTCCCATAAACACACAGGTGTCAAAAAGCAAAGCGGCCTTCGAGTGTTTTTGTAGATTTAGAGAACACTCGTGACAGTGGTTGTTGCAGGAATTAGACGTGCCGCAAAGGATGTTGATGCCAGAAGCAAAGTGGCAGCTTCGGTTGTGATATTCTGGCTCCGCTTTTGCATAGTAAGAAGAAGCGCCTTCACCCAGACTTATATAGTCTATGATTATAAGTGAGCTGTTCAATGTGAAGGAGTCGGAGTATACTCAAGTCCACTGCCTGAAGGCTAAGCTCTAAATTTAACAGTCAGTGTATCTTTAAGCTCTCACTCAGGGTCCTAGGTGGGAATAAGTGGCAAGAAAAGGAAAAAAACAACAAAAAAAAAGATGAAATGCATTTATGTCCTTCCTTCCTTCCTTCCTTCCTCCCTCCCTTCCTTCCTTCAGCAGAGGTGAGCATCCTTCGTAGTGTTTCTTGGCTCAGTCTCACATACAGAATCACAAATGAAGAAGTTGTTTAGAATGGACCCAAGGTGATTCAGCAGGTTTGTTACAAATGCCTGACTACAATGAGAGCTCACAACTCTCTGAACTTGATCTGAACTTGTTTTACATTAGGTCCCAGGTTACGCTGCTACAGCCCCTTGAAGTGGATTTTTGTTGCTACGTTTTGGTACACTAGTGTTACTGTCTGGTCAAAAAAAAAAAAAAAAAAGGAAAAAAAAACCAGAAAACCTGGATTTACCTAAACAAATAGATGAGAGCTTCCTTTGGATAATTATTGCAATAACTAAAATTGAACATTTAAGAAGATGACAATATTTAATCCTAACTTCTCTAACATTTATTAACAACCATCAGCTTGATAGAGATTTAACTGTGTTTCAATGGCAAAAGGTCATGTGGTCTGATGAGTCCAGATTGACCCTGATCCAGAACGATGGACACATCAGGGTGAGAAGAGAGGTGACAAAGTGATTACCCATCATGCCGAGTGCCTACAGTATAAGGCTGTGGGGGCAGTGTTTTCCAGTTTTTCTTCTACACTGTGAATTTGATAAAAACTATTCATAGACAGTCACTTTCAAGTAGTTATTTTTTATTTTAAAAAACTAAAATGTGTGAAAAAGATCCAGGAATGCAGGCATCTATTCATAATGTATTGCAAAAACTATATTATGTAGAAAGACACAAGTATTGGAATATGGACTCAGATCAGGATCAAAGCTGTATTTACAAATGCATGGGAATAAAGTGTTGAAAATAATTCATGACTGATTCATTTGTTGACGCCTGAAAGAGACTGCGGACGTTACACAAAAGCAAAGAACAAAAAGAAAACAGTCTTTATTTAAACATTGAGCTTATTTAATATTTAACAATACCTTAAAGCCTCATCTGTCTTTTACATTTTTCGCTAATGCTTCTAAAATGTGACGAGAAGTGAACACCAAAATAAAGCCTGCTGAGAAGCAAATGTTATGCACACTTACACAAAAATGCAAAACAACCCTGGCTCTATTCAATAGACGCTGGAGGGGGAATAACACTTAGTACCTGGGGAAAAGCTGGAGGTTCCCATGGGCTATTTTCTCTTAAAAGTGTGGGTTGGAGGTTTACTGCTTTTGTCTCGGTGGGACTATTTTTCACAGGGACCTCTCTTTGGGGTCAGTGACGGAGGGAAGAGGGTTTAAATGACCTGAGACTTACCTCAGGGCATTATGGGTAAAACACAGAGCGGGAACCACAGCTTTGACGCACACGTGTGATATTTCTCTTACAGTGCACCCCTGGAAACTCAGACGTTTACAGCCATTGCAGAGTAGAATAACAAGGCGCCTACTCCCACACAAGCATTTTTTTTATTGTTTAGAATTGAGTAAAGTGTTTACTTTACCTGTCATGGGTTCGCATGAAGTCCCAGGATTTCTTTGTACCATTCTGTGGAGGAAAAAAAACAGAATAGACATCAGAAATAAATGCAATAAAAGCACATGTAAACACTGTGGTGTGTGGTGATGTCAGTTGCAGTCAGAATACAATGTCTTATTACTTATTACTAAATAAAACAGAGTAAGCAATGACTGGAGAGGTCGAAGAAATGAAGCACTAAGAACTTAACAAATTCATTTCATTTTTTGCCCCGCCCACTTCTACCAAATGTAAAGAAAATTACACACAGGATTAGGTTGCAGTATAAGACACTCAATAACTAATTCCTGCAACACGTCCACTGGCAGAAGTTGAACCATATCATCAGGATATATAGCTAAAAACTCCCTTGGTAAATTTCCACTAATTGAGCTACAAAGGCAGGTGTGTAACAAACACAAAAGAGGACGATCTGAAAGGTTTTAACACACTGAGAATTTAAATACGTGGGCAGGGTGACACACACCGCCTGAATGTTGACTCGACTCATCAGTTTGCAGGAAGTGTAAAGGAGCGACGAAGTAAACATCGAACATTCTGAGGTCAATTTTTCATTCACAGCAGATGAGGCAGGTGAAGGCGTGTTCTAGGGCTGCATTCAGGGAAATTAAACTGAGCTGAAGTCCAGCACTTTACTTCCCTGTTACTGTGAAGGCAACACATACTTCTCATTCATTGATGTATAAATGCCCGTCGCTGTGGCCCAGTGTTCACCACAAAGAAGATAAAGTCTCATAACCAAGGACAGGGAGACATGAATTAGCTACATGCTATACTCTTTGTGCAGAACATCTATATGTCTACTATGATTCACTGCATTGTCCTTGATAAATAAATGCATAAAGAAAATAAATAAAACTATAATCATTCACAAAAACTATGATCAACAGGAGTCTTTCATTAAAAAATTGGGAGGCCAGTTTTGCAAAAACGAATGAAAATCATGCAACAGACAGGCTGCAAGTGGAAATCATGAAATTAATCAACAGCTATTTACAGAACCATTATATGACTGCTCACAGTGGGCAAGGTGCAGGAAGAGCGTATGGTAATTTGTCCAGAGCAGAAAAGTCCCAAAGCAGCACCAACCGAATGCATGAATTCATCTTTGATCAGTTATATGTGTTCAGATGATCGTCTTAGCCTTCCTTATTTGCAGAACAGTGACCGGAAAACAAAACCTTAAAGGTAACACGACTGCATTTTTTATCAGAGGCATGTGAATTAAACTGAAGCCTAATCTGAGCACACTTTCCTCTCGTATGTTTTACAAATATGGTAAAGTTGCCCTACATTTTGGACGCCTGAGGAAACGTGGCCTTGATTCAAATTTAGGCTACACCTCCTCTCCACCCACATGCTCTTTAGACGCAGGGATGACAGCTTTACTAGTAAAGGCTTATTTCAGCTACAATAGATGTGTGCTCTTGTGCGAGTACAGGGAGAGGTTCAGTACCACCCAAAAAAGGGAGGAGGTGAAATGGCGAGCTAATTGCACCGATAAAAATCAGACAAAATAAATCTACTGTTGTGGCAACAGGATCTGGGATCGGATGTGTTACTGTGCCAAGGACGTACTTAAAGCTGAAAAGTGCAATGTTTTGATTTTATCTGTGAGGAATCACATCTAATATGCAGTTTAGTGAGAGAGACTTTGTGTTGATCCAATGTATGCAGACCAATGACTGAATAAGTACTTTGATTTCACTTAATAAGTATTATATACATAAATAAAGCAGGGTTGCAAATTATGCTGATATAGTTAATTTTCGGTCCTTTTTTTTTCAATTTGGCTGATTAAAAAGTAACAATGACTCAGAACCCATGTGTTCAGAGGACGCAGATTTACTGTTTCACTAAAAAAAGAAAGAAAGGATCTAATCCTATGCGTCATACGTATTTGCTTAAAAAGATAACACACAGCTGAAACTAGATACACACATTTTCATCCATGGTACTCTTTCCATAGAGAAGCGATGCCGTCACAGTAAGGTCACAGTAACCTCAATGCGAGGCCAAGCCAGCATAATGGAGTTCATGCATTATTAAGAATCACATTATGGCGTCAAATGAGAGCATGGGGCAAATGTTTTTGTAGGTTATAATATTAGCACCTGTGCCTAGCAAGGTTATCATTACTCTTAAACATATAGCTTGAACCTAAATATCGCTTGTCATTAATTACACAGCTCAGACCACAAAACACTGGAATTCATATATACAGTATATATATATATTTAAATTCTATAAATGCATCCATATTTTTATTTACTGTATATTCATTGACTATGTTGAGAGTGAACATAAAGATTTTTGTGTAAAATCTAGTCTAAGTCCTCTATATATAAATCGACAATGAGGTTGACATTATGGTATGGATTCTCAGGTGGATCCACAACCTTTTTAACTGTCATCAGCACTGTTGTTGTTTTCACCATTGAACACAGCTCTAAATGAAAAGAATGGAGTTTGATGCTGAAATCACAGCATTTCTTCTACATGGATGAGTTTGACTATGAGGCTTATGAAGGTATAAAGTTATTATATGATGTTATTATTTTTGCAAAGTGGCCATTTGTTAATCCACGGTTCAGACTGAACTGTGACTGTTCTCACCTTACTTGAATGACAACTATTGACAACACAAACTGTAAATAAAACAGGTGATTTCTGGTTTTACTGTGGCGGTTTTCTGTCTAAAAACAGAGCTAAGCTAACGGAGCTATAATGTAAACTATCAGCTGATGTGGCACATGAAGATTATAAGACAAAATAACCAGCTATGAGGTTTTGTTTCAAGAAGAAAACTTGATGATGCCATAATACAGATGTGTGTAAACAATGAGCTTTATACTTTATTCAGTGAGTGATACAGAGTATGGATATATAGCATTGATTCTCAGGGGTTTTGATTGTTATTTTAACCATTGGTATCAGCCCACAATGCTAGACAGATGCATCCCTAATCACCATGTGTACCTTTCTTACATGGGTAGCTTTCAAGTCTGTGGACTCAAACTGCACACAGAGAAGTCATCTATAATCTCACTGACAGTAATTGGAGAAGGCGTCAGCGTCATTAAAACTCAAGCTGTAGAGTCATGTCCTGTTAGATACTCTGCCCGAGCTGCACACCGTCTCCTGCTGTAATCACTCCCTAAAATCCGTCATCAACAAAGTGTGCAAGTCTCTTACGCACCATCATTCCTCCTTGAGGCCAAGTCGGCCGCACCCCTCACTTTTCCTCTGTCAAAGCTAAACTAGCGTGAAGGCGTGTGTCTGATAAATCACTTGTCGTGACTGAGGAGGGGATGCACCTCTCGTGGCTTCTTGCTTTGCGACGAGTACTTACTGAATAATGCATGACACTAAGTATTGCTCCTGTCAATGAGCCTTTTACAGGCAAATTGTAGGCTGTCTAAATTATTATATACTGTAGCTACAAGAACTATTATGCCTGATCCTAGTGGTTGGTAAAACCAGTCTATTTTTGGATGAGATATCTGGAACATTATGTTTGTTAAAATAAAAAAATCACACTTACTTCAGAAAAAGAGAGAATTCACATTAAAATTCTCATATTGAAGACAAATCATTAACAGTGACAGAGAAAACTGTGGAGACTGACATGACAGATATTGTGACTAATGTTCAAGGTATGGAGAACTGCAAAACAGGAAAAAATGGAATGTGTTTGTGACTTCATGGAATGATTAATGATCTGTTATTGTATGAAATGAGATGTATTAGTATAACATGTGGAATTTGATACCAAGATGATCAGCCATCTGTGTTGATGTTTGGGTATGTATTTATTTAGTTACTTTAAATCCTGCAAAACAAAAAAATTTGAAAAAATGCATGTCAAAAAGTAGAACTCGTGCTAGTACTAATATCATAACTAATGTTAGCCCAGGTTGTCTTTGTAAATGAGAACTGGTTCTCAATTGACCTTTCTGGTCAAATAAAAGAACTAGAAATTAGGGAATGATATCAGTTTTATACTATATAAAACGATAATTTGGCAGAATCTATCTATCTATCTATCTATCTATCTATCTATCTATCTATCTATCTATCTATCTATCTATCTATCTATCTATCTACCTATGCCAATATCATTAAATATATTGGCCCATTTCTATTCAAGATAGAAGACTGACAGTGACAATGTTAATATGAACTGTCTAGAAGACGTGCATATACTACACTATGGGCCTTAGTTTATGAATAGACCATCTACTCTGTGACATATTGTTTTGTTTACCACATGTCCTGACAGTTTTTCAGCTGAAATACCTTGTAGACAGATCTACCTTATCCATCAGCATTTTCCATATTTGGGCATGCAATATAGCTACATTATTATTATTGGACATATACTACAATAATGAGGCAGAATAGATAATATCATTCATTGCAATTCATTGTATGATGATTAATAGTCAATGTCGTACATATGGATACAGCGACCGTTTTCAGTAGATGACTATGGCTTAATGTAATTCCATCTAAATTCACTCTCAAAATGGCACATTTGTTTCAGTAGAAGCCTATGAGGTAAGTCTCAGTCTAACTGCATCAGCACACACATACATAGACACACACTCTGCTGTATCCTGTCACCACTCACAGATGGCGGGGTTCCCCTCACTACTCAGGCCACTTGCTGAGAGAAGGGGAGGGGGGTGGGGGGGGGAGTGCTTGAATGGCCCAGGGGAGACGGAGAATCATGGCCGACATGGATTACGACAGAGTGATTAGCCCATAGGGAGAGAGAGGGAGAAAGAGAGAGGAAGGGAAGCAGGGCCGGGCTACACAGGACCTTGAAATTAATGTGGTCCCTCTGGCTTTGGGCATCAGAAATGACAGGCCCCTGTGTGAATGGCTATTGTGGAGCGGGACGTATGGTCTTGATCTTTTAGGTGCTTAAAGTCTAATAACCATCACATCACACTCACACACCTCCTGTGCTATAAAGCCGGCAGCTGCAGCAGAGAAAAAAAAAAATCAACTACCATTCTCAAACACAATAGCACTCTTTGAATCCTAACATGTGCTCTCCTGGTTTTTTTTTTTTTTTCTGGATTTAGCTTCAGTCTTTGTCTTCTCGGCAGCTCAGCCTAAACATCAGCAGTATGAAAAGCATCAACAAAGAATTTTAAGAAAAAATACATGCATAAAAAGACAAATTACATGCAACGTCTTGCGTCAAGGATGCAGTCGAAGTACACACCTACAGTATGTGATGTATTTGTAATTGAAGTCATACACGTTAGGATACACTCATGAAAACTGAGATAAATCTAAGTGAAAGGCCTTCATCATAGTGAATTTCTGTTATACCATGTTATAAAAGGTATTTACAGTCAGTGGAATCCAAATTTAAATCCTTATACATTTTATCTTTAATGGTACTGGAGCTTACTGTATATAGCAGTTCATTTTGGGACTCTGTAATATGTCAATACATGGTAACAGAAAAACTACTTCATATTAAGCTCTATTGTTTATGTCATTTTGCCACACTTTTTATGACACTCTTTATGTTTTGTCACTTTGGGTGACACTTTTCCTTCTTTCATATGGACACAAAGCACTACACAAACACAGAGGGCAATGAACCTAACACAGAATGAACTCTGACTGGCTGAGATTAAAACAAGGAGGGAACTTGTATATTATATTGCAGACTAGTTGCCACAACAAACTCTATACTTGTTTACTGCGAGAACAGAGTATTACATACAGTATTTGTTTTTTTTTTTTGACTGTATTCTGATTTAAGAACTATATTTATTATGTTAGCAACTGCAATTTGCACAATTAAAAGGGTTCGGCATGGGGTAAAATAAACATATGAGAGTAAGTACCCATTTTGAGGCCATTCTAATTCAACTATTACAGACAATGCTGTATTATCATATACTGGCATCATTATCTGGAGATGAAATTACCTATGTGAAAGTATGAGATTTTGGTAATATCACACAAACCTGGATCAGCTTAAGGAAACTGTTCAACAAGAACTGTGATAAATGATTCAGTCTTCTGTAATTTATAAAGGGAAAGACTGTCAAACTTATACTTCTTAAATGTTAAGATTTG
>JAPQRQ010011563.1:0-15214 GCA_037367365.1 Apogon talboti
AACACGTTAAAATAAATAGCTTGAGTTAGTGGGGAAAGTTCCATAATTTCTTTCAGCATATTGTAACTCAAGTGGTCTGAGGGTCTGAGAGGACAAGAGACTTCTGCTTCTATGGGCTGAAAAAATTACCCCCATGATTAACAGTTTTGACTAATCTAAGGTGTTTTCAGACAGGTAGTGGTCAGAATATGGGTTTGACAAACGTATAGAGATTACTGATCAAATTCTGTCAAATGCAAACTTGGAGAAGGGTTTCACTTTACTGCAATGGCGTCAATTAGCATCAGATCATCAGTAGTTATTTTTAACTGTTGTATTTGGACTGAGAGGAGACAGCTGCATAGGGAGTATATGGACAAGATAATGCACATGTCCAAATTGTGGCATCTACCCGCCCCCTCATTTTGATTCCTGAAACTTTAATGTTGGCAGAACTGTTCAGTACAATTTGCTTCAAACTTTTAAACCACATTTTAAAACAATGGCAGGAACACGGTGATGATTTTAGTTTCTTTAGAACTCTTATTTCTAAAGAAATTACTGGTAGTTTTAGATGTTTTAGACATGCTGATCTATTCACATCTGTGTTCAACAGATATTCAACAGATGTCAGGCTATGTTATGAATAAACAAATTATAACCAAAATACACATAGAACAAGTCAGGGGCCTGTATTGTTTAACAAGTTGAATAGATTTGCAATTCACTTTTGGTTTAGCCATGTTTTAACCAGATATTCATTATCACAAGGTAGTAACTTACCTTGCACACTTTCCATGCTCCAGAGAATACTGCTCAGTTGTCCCAAACATTTCCCATAGAGTTTTGTGTAGGGATATGAAAAGTAAGAGAGTCTCTGAGAAAGGATAGTGTCACGGTCCGCTCCGGCGTGGCAGCTGACCCCTCCCTCAACAATCAAACTCACCTGCTGTGCACCGCACCTGGAGCAGATCTTCATTAGGAGCTTTTATTAGAGGCTCCTCTGCTCCAGTGCGGTGCCAGATCATTTCACCTCATTGCCATAGCCCAGACTTACACCACCACCCTGTTCCTCTTCACCCTGCGGACTCTGACTTCATCTCCCCTCAGGTTTTTGTTTGTTACCAATATTCTTCTTTTTATATTCAGTAAACACCAAAATGAGTTTCCTCTGCAGGGTGGCTGGGCTCAGCCTTAGAGATAGGGTGAGGAGCTCGAACATCCAGGAGGGACTCAGAGTAGAGCCACTGCTCCTCCACGTCAAGAGGAGCCAGTTGAGGTGGTTCAGGCATCTAGTGAGGATGCCTCCCTGGGGAGGTGTTTCAGGAGTGTCCATCCAGGAGGAGACCTTGGGGCCGACCTAGGACATGCTGGAGGGATTATATCTCTCGGCTGGCCTGGGAACACCTCAGGTATCCCCCGGAAGAGCTGGTGGAAGTGGGTGGGGAGAGGGCTGTCTGGGCTCCTCTGCTGAGACTGCTGCCCTGGGACCCGGATATGAGGAAGAAGACGGTACAGCACGGTAAGCATACATCTAAGAAACACACTCATTCAATAGAACGGCTTTGATTACAGTCAGATGCACTTGTGCTTTAATGGTGTGATAAGAATATTATCTTACATTTTCACAGTATGCAGTTTGTCTTAAAACTCTAGGAGGGGAAGAATGGGAAACACCAAACTATAAAAATACATACCTTCTTTGTTGTGCTCTCCTAATCCAAAATAAGATGCATATAAAGATAGATGACCTGATGCTACTTCATGCTGACATGGAAGAGCCAAAATATGACAGTGATGGGGGCTGCCATGTTGCATCTGTGACAGCCCACAGAGTGGGGTTATGTGGTTGGTAATTAAAACTCAATCGCATAACTCTGACTTTATTGTCAATTGCATTGCCCTTAACATGTTATTTTTACACTCATATGTGTTTTTACCATTTTGTTTGAAATATATTGTTGTGGCATATCCAAGTTTGTGCTAATAATTCAAGGTGGAAACAGACAGAATGACTCCATAGCCACCTGTGGTCATTCCACCAGTTTACATGAAGGATCAGAAGGCTTTGTGGAACCAGGTAAACAGAAAGCTTTGCTGGGTATGGGTCAATCCATGTGAAATCACATCTAACTGCCCATATCTGATTTACTTCATACTTTAGTCCGAGTTTCAGGCTTACATTTTTTAGTAGGCTTTGAGTTATTGGGACTTGGACTTGGTGGTGCTTATTTTACCATAAAAACATGCAGAACAGAAAAAGATCAGTTCAGAAGTTCAGAAATTTCACTAAGTCATTAGTAAAAAATCCACAGTTGCCAAATTACTGGATGCTTAAAAGTGTAAAAAGATTAAAAAAAAAAAAAAAAGGTGATTTTGGCCTTGAAGCCTCCACCTTGAGATACATCAGGTCCTTCAAAAAATGTATTTATTTATTTATTTTCATGTTATTGAACTATTGTGGTGATTAAGTAGTTTTCTGACAGAAATGCAACTTTCTGTTCTATGTATTGGGGGGGAGGGCAAAATTTGAAGTTGGTATCTTTAGCCAAACTATTATTATTAGGCTATCAACTAACCACTTATAATTGTTTCCCTCTTGTAAATGTACTGATGGTTACCGATACACCCCTTACAATAACTGGCAGGCACCATAAACTTCCATCTGATGTTGAAAATATGAAGGTGGTATATTCCACTAAACTAAAGCCAAACTGCCATTTTCTGAAATGTGGTGATCTGAGATGGAGTTACATGTGTAGAATTTGCTTTGTAATGCAGGCCAGAGTCTACTGTGGAAAATGCAATGCTGTGGTACCAAGTCCACTCTACAGAAATGGACTGTGGCAGAAGAGGTTGATAGTGACATTAGTTTCCTTCATGCAACAGATGCTGAGCCTTGGATGCCAAATCTGCAATGCGATGCTGGCATGGTGGTCATCACTGTCTTGGACTTTGGTAGCAAGAAATAGTCATCTCTGCTCAAACTGCAACATAGGACCACCGTTTTCCATAAACAAAAACACTGCTTTGTTAATTACTGATGTTTCATCTTGGTCAGCCAAAAATATCGTACAGTGTATGCCCTGCTTTAGTTTGTGTTGTAAACATCCCATCACTGGTGTGCACGTCATTGCAATCTGAACATATATTCACTGCTCTTGTTCTTGTCAATAGTGTAATGCTTTTGACTGCTGTCTCTTTTCTATCTGTCTCACTTTTCCTATCTCTGATTGCCTGTTATGGTTGGTTAGACACAGACGGAAACTAGGCCAATGTTTTCGGATCTAAGCAGCAGGAAGCAGCCCTATAATTAATATACATATCAGAACACACACTCATACACACAGATCAAAGTATTTTACAATTGCAACATTTTCAACATTTATCGCACACAACACTTTAGAGGGCTAATTATTTAAGATGACACAATAGTATGTGTGTAAAAATGTGATGTCTACATGGAAAATAAAACAATATTTATATATTGAGAGTTCATTGCCAGTGTTGGTTTTCTTTCGGTGGGGAGCTGACATCTGAGAGGAGGGGAGGTGGAATAAACATGCACCATACACAACACAAAAACACACACATAGAAAACGCCAACACATCATGTGAAATGACACTCTCACATGCTGACCACACATGGGAGATTACACTTCTGACAAAATATTGACGATTGGATTTCACAGCATAAATATCATTCTGTGAATGAAGACACTTTTCCTGTTTTTCTTTACCCCCCCTTCTCCCCTTGTCTTGTTGTATCCATCTCTCTGCCTAACTGTCTTTGACTTCTTTCCATCACCTCATCCCCACCCCCAACATAAACAGACCCAGCGTGCCCTTTACCACATTCTACCTCAATTCATTCCAATTAGAAAATATTGACGGTGGCTTGCTGCTACACACTGCCGTTAAGAAATGGGTTGGAGGGCATTTTTTTAAAAACCCCAGCAAAAGATCCCTAATCATGGTGTCTGTTTATATTTTTCCTTCCTAAAACCACACATTTCTTCAAGAAGAATGTTTTCATGCTGTTGTTGTACTTGAGAAATTGGCAGTCGTGGCCAATTTGCATTTGGTAGTCACAGTCAATGGGGAACCAGCATAGCTCTGTTGTCAAACCACATGCAAGCTGTTTAGTTTACGCACTCCAGTTTTTGTTTAATTGTTTGACTCCTTCAACAGACACTAACTTATTCAAAGAATACCCATTTTCCAAAGGAGATGGGAATTATTCTAGTGCAAGACAATGGGGATCCAAAACACTTAACTAAAACAGATGTAAATGCTTTCCGAATTGATCCAGTCACAGTCACTAACTTATAATTCCTGCTGATTCTTCTCATCCTTGGTCTCAAACTTGCCAGTGGCCTAAAACTCGCTCTGTATACAGATCAATCTGCTGTAGCAGTCGCTGCCGGTTAAGCCAGAGTATTAGTCTGACAAAAATATAATTTGTAGATTTCCTGTCAACTGTCCCGTGTTGCTCAGGCTGTGTCAGTGTATATACAAAGTTTGTGTTACCGGGAGGCTTTAAAGGCTCAGAATGTAGGATTTATGGGGATTTAAGAGATCTAACTGCAGAAATGAATATAATATTCATAATTATGTTGTCATTAGTGTATAATCACCTGTAGAACAGGGAGCTTTGTGTTACCTTAGAATGAGCCCTTTATACCTTTATACCAAAAGACTGCTGGAATTTCTTGGTTAAAAGGATGTTACCTCTGATCCACACTTAGACCCAGTAGGTGATGGTAATGCATATCAACACTGTATATTGCCCACCATAACAATAAAAGAATAAAGAAGAAACACTCCATGTTACCTGCTGTGCACCAAAAGCCAGATTTGTTCCTTTACATGTGCAACGATTATACTTTGCCACTAGGAGTAGTTTCTGGGATGTGCAGAAAATAGCTATAAATATTACCACTGATTTCAATTTGTTCCCCCTTTTTTTATGTTATGTAAACGCATGTAAAACATACATGTATAGTGCCCCAGAATTTTTAATCTAAAGAAAAAAGTGACAAAGTTTCTGTATCATTAGGACCATAAATTAATATTTTAATCTTCCACTTCATCAGTAGTTACACAAATATAACATAAAATTATCTAAATCTATAACATTTTATTTTGAAATACTGCTGACAGGAAGTAAGATTTTTGCATGGATGGGTGTGGCCAAAATAAGACTACCCTCCCTCCAAAGACTTTGCAATTTGTGGCCATGTATAACATCCATCTGGCCCACCAAATCTAATTCTTGATAAGTTAAGGAGCAGAAAACAGGCGAAAAATGTAAATTCACCACACCTCTACTTTCTCCTCTAGGTCCAAATCATGAGACTAGAAATAATAAATATAACATATCAGTTACATGAAAAGAGAAAAGAGAAGCCAGTCTCCACATTTGTGCATCGAACCACAATGTAGAGGAGTAGAGTTATATCTGCTATGCTATACCAGTGGCTTTTAAAGTGGGGGCTGTGGCCCCCTGGGGGACCGCCAGGGGGAACAAGGAAAAATTGGAGGAAACGTGAGAAAAAAATGCAAAACAAAATAGTGTGAATATACAGTGTGGAAACGTATAGATGATATTATTCTTATGCTAAACAAATTTAATAATTATTGTATAGTGTATAAAAGTAAGAAAACACATTCTAAAAGTAAATGTTTTTTGACATATTTTGTAGTATTGTTGATGGGTTTGCAAAGGGGGGCCCCGGCCAGAAGCTGCTGTTTGGGGGCCTTGGCATGGAAAAGTTTGGGAACCCCTGTGCTATGCTACTACTGTTGTCAATCTTTTACCACATGCTTGTATGAAAAGACTTGGCGAATCTAGCAGAATGTGTCCTACAGCCCAAAAAGTCCAGTGAAGGGGAACAGAAGTCTTCAATTATAATATGCTGAAAGAGGATTATGGAATGTTTTTCAAATGACAAAAAAGCAAAACAAAAACTATCAAGCACTGCAGCTTTAAGTCTCATCTAGTAAAGGTTCCGTAGTTCATTAAGTACTTGACAGTTGGAAAATAAAGAACAATGCTGTTTATCAAATATATCTATTTAATGTTATATAAAAGAGAAATGCCTTGGAGCGAACAACAAAATACTGTACATGCATAATCAGATATACTGGAGGATTATTTATGTAAGGTGAAAAATGAAAACACAGTCAGATTCACATTTATTTTGCTGAAATTTCAACAATGCACTTCAAGCATATTTGCAAAGGAAACAGATCATTGATTTTGCACTGTGCTATGTAATTTTCCTGTGGTGCTAAAACAGCCTTTAGGGCAGTCGAAGAGAAACCAATGCTATGCTTACTAAGAATCTGCTGTACTCTAGCTGATGGTAAGCAAATTTACTTTTCAGGCATTCAGCTGACACTGTAAATCACTTTGGATAAGTGCGAGTCAGTATTTATGGATTCCACCATCACAAATAGCCTCAAGACAAAGAGGTCCGAGCTCAGACCTAGACGCTGTTTTCAAAGGAAGACATTTTTTGCTCTCATTAATAAATAACACGCAGCTAAATTCAAAATTTACAGTGATTGCCAACGCCGGCGAGAACATCTTTGAAACCTGGCAGACCCGACTGAGCTGTTCACCCACAGGTCCTGCATCAGGTTCAGGGAATCAGGTCAATTTGACGAGTGAGGGGTGTGTTTTGGTGTTCGGTAGGGGGTCACACTTTTTTGTTTATGTTGTGATGTGAGATCTCTTGTGAAAACAGCAAAGGTAATTAAAAGATTTAATCCGTGATTTTCCGCCTATGAACATAAACACACCCCTAACTTCGCAATCATTTGAACGTTAATCTTAGTTTTAATCAGTATGATAAAGAATATTATTGTTCAGAAGGTGAAATAACCTAATTATTTCCCCCGCCCCCAAAACATGCAGTGGTTTGTTTTGAAAACAGAAAATGTCTTCCTTGAATGCTCATTTTCTCTGACTTCTCTTTTCGTTGCTTTTTTTTTTACGCAGACTGTCCCTTTAAATCACAGCTCACTCAGGATTTCCACAAGACTGGTTAACGTGTGAAAACCTCTTGCCTTTTTCCTTGTGTATGTGTGTTGTATGTTGAAAGGTAATGTGTGAAAATCACTTGTGTTTTCTTTAGCTGTAAGCCCCCGCTGAGCGCTGGGCGGAGAGGATACGCACACACACACCCTCAACACAGACACACAAACATGCACACTTTCCCGACTTTTTTCTTCATCTCCACTCTCAGCAGGACTCCTCTCTCCGTTCATCTCCTGTCATTATCTTATCCGTCACTGATGACTGAGTAGAGCATGCTTGCATATTGTGTGTGAGAGACTGATAAAGAAAATGAATGAGTAAACACAGACTCTCCTCTCCCTTCCCCCAGTAACACCTCCCAGCTGCTACACCTTTTTCCCCATTCTCTGCTTTTATAGTTTCATCTACACTTAATTTACTTGTGCATTTATTTCTCTTCTATGAGAGTGTACAATTTACAAATCCCTGACTTCTTGGCTGACCTGAACAACTGCTGCCAGCTACAGCCAGATGAACCAGGAAGCTGCTTTTCCTTGTCAGTTGCCCCTTTTCACATTTTTGCAATGTGCTTCAAAAGCAGATTTGAAAAACTTTTGGTGCTACAGTCTCCTGTAAAGAAAAGGACACCAACATGATAGACTGTTTTTTAGCCCTTTGTCCCAGGCCACTGACAACAGAGAGCTCCAAGCCAAATCTCAAGTCAGTTCTAGACAGTAACTACTGTACGACTTTAACCACATTTTGTGTCTCATGTCAAAAGTTTGAGGGAAATGCAGTGGCAGACTGTATATTTCACACCTAGGTCTTCAGTGGTGTTCTATCTGATTCAGTTCATCTTTTTATACCAATACTACACCATCAGTACTTTACAACACAACCAATGTTGATAACTGTAAAGACCTTTTGGCCACCCCTTTTAACAATAAGGACTGCCCTGCACCTATACTCCGGTTGCTCCCTGCTCCCCTTCCAGTATCACCCTCTCTTCACCTCATCTGTAGTAACTTCTCCTATCTACCCCCATGACCGTGCGCTGATTCTGAAAGGCCTGGAAAATGTAGATCAACATTGTCATACAAATTTGATGTGTCAACCCCAGTTTGACCTTGAAAATGGAGGTCAAGGCCCAAAAACCTTGTCCAATCAGATCCAATCCAATCCAACTTTATAAAGTACTTTATAACAACCACAGTGGACCAAAGTGCTGTATAGAATAAATAAAACCAAAATAAAAGAATAAAATGCAAGAATAGATTGAAAAAACATAAAACAGCTATACAATTTTTTTTTTACCTTTATTTTACCAGGTGAAATCAACTGAGAACAATTAAAAATAATATGACAAAACAGCTGTACAATTAAAAGCAATAAGACATAAAACAGCTGTACATTTGAAAACGATAAAAATAAAACAATAAACAATAGAATAAAAATAATAATATATTCAAACATCTCATATGGTGTCAAAGCCAAGGAGAAAAGATTAATTTTATTATTTGTATTATTATTAAAAACAGATAGAGAGGAGGCCTGTCTGAGAGTCCAAGAGTTTAACAAGTTGCACATAAATACCAAACATGAAGGATACGTTTGGTATGTGATGATGGATGATATGGTGAAGAGTAATTGCATTGAAACTGATGGACAGACAGACAGACACGTAGACAGATTCTCCATGGTACAACAAAACCGCTGTGGCTGATGGCAGTAAAAATGCAATATAACAATACATTGCATCACAGACAGGTGGTGAACCTAAAGTAATTAAATATATTAAGTTATTAAGGGGAAAAAAAATAAGGACACCTCTGTACAGATACAAACAAAATCTGTGGACTGAAACACAGGAGAGTATTTATGTCCTGTTTCAAACAAAAGCTAAATATTGTATTTATTTTTGTGATGTTTGTCAAGTAAGTGTCTTATTCAGAGCAAGATGATCTAATGATCTGAAGATGTCATATGATCTACATGTCAGAAGGATCAGACACTAAAAAAATAGATAAATAACAACACTATCCCATGTCCCACTACACTAAAATGTCTTTTAATTGGTCCATTTATCAGTGTAATTACAATATTTTACAGAAAGTCTTGCACCAACCTATGGGTTTGTACATTAATACATAACCAATTACCACAAGTCCATCAGCTGCAGGTCAGTCCTCTGAATTCTGATGAGCAATGAATCTGATACACACAGATACTGTAGAGTTATGCTAATATGAAGATGTTTTTGATTAATCATACAACTCCAGCAAGACAAATTAGTTCACTACAGTCTAGATAATTAATGGAAATACTGAAGCCGTATGTACAGGAAAACGAGGGCTAGTGTTTACTTCATCTAAATATAGTTAATATTGTAGAAGTGTTGGTTTCAGTCAGAGTTTCTAGTGAAATAGCAAGAAAACACCATCACACATCTGAACAAATCCCAGAACACAAGAGGAAAACTTATAGTTTGGTTATAACTCGTATTCATTTTATAAGAGGTAAGAAAACTGTGGTTCAGATCGTCAGTGGTGACTAAGAGATTTCGAATGTTGAACATGAACTGTGAACTGGAACACACTGAACAACAACAAGTATTTGAATTTGGGCCCAGTAGATTTTGTTTTGTGGCTTTTTTCTAAATCAGTCCAGCTGTTTTTTGGCACCTGGTTGAACTCCAAAAAGCAGTTACACGGTCAAAACTCAGTAAAAACACAGGAAAAAACACTACAACACTGCAAACAACAGCAAAAATGACAAGGAAAACAGTGTAAAAAAAGGCCAAACCATTTATTTTTATGAGTCGGTCTCACTCACTGCTCTGTGTTTTACCCCCCATTACATAAGTGTGTGTGTGTGTGTGTGTGTGTGTGTGTGTGGGGTGGGGGGGGGTCGTGCAGAATTATTATTGTATGTACTTGTACTTTAAAGTAGACTGTCTTGGCTGACGTCTCGGACATCGGGGGCAGTGCCCTTGGAGTGGCAAACCAGGGTGGTGGTCCCCATCTTTAAGAAGGGGGACCAGAGGGTGTGTTCCAACTGTGGGGGGGTAAGGTCTATGTCAGGGTACTAGAGAAGATGGTATGATCGATAGTTGAACCTCAGAATGAGGAGCAATGTAGTTTTTGTCCCACATGTGGAACTGTATATCAGCTCTTTACCCTCGCTAGGGTGCTGGAGGAGACATGGGAGTTTGCCCATCCAGTCCACATGTGTTTTGTGGATTTGGAGAAGGCTTACAGCCATGTCCCTAGGGACATCCTGTGGGGGGTGCTCCAGGAGTACAGGGTGGATGGCCCCTTGCTAGCAGCCAATCAGTCCCTGTACCAAAGGAGCACAAGTCTGGTCGACATAGTCATAATAAGTTGGACTTGTTCCCGGTGAGGGTTGGACTCCGCCAGGGCTGCACTTTGTCACCAGTTCTGTTCATAACTTTTATGGACAGAATATCTAGGCACAGCCGGGTGGTGGATTGGGGGTGGTTCACAGCCGAGTGTGAAGCGGTTGGGATGAAGATCAGCACTTCCAAGTCTGAGGCCATGGTCCTCAGTAGGAAAAGGGTAGAGTACTCACTCCGAGTTGGGGGGGGGGAAGCCCTGCCCCAGGTGGAGGAGTTTAAGTATCTCGGGATCTTGTTCACAAGTGAGGATAAGATGGAGCAGGAGATCGACAAACGGATCGGGGTGGCATCTGCAGTGATGTGGACACTAAACCGGTCTGTTGTGGTGAAGAGGGAGCTAAGCCAAGAGGAAATGCTCTCGATTTACTGGTTGATCTACATTCTGACCCTCACCTATGGTCATGAGCGCTGGGTAGTTACCAAAAGAATGAGGTTGCGGGTACAAGCGGCCGAAATGAGCTTCCTTCGCAATAAAGTTTTAATACTAACAAGAAAGTTTTAAATATAATCTGAAATGTTTAATTGTTTGTAATAATTTTGTGTTGCTGATGTACTCAGACTGGGGGTTATGTAGGGTGAGAGGAGTAGACATAGAAGGACGAGCTACTAGACTACTGATAAAGTAAATGTAAATAGGAGGATTAGGCAGGGAATGTTTCTTCTGTTTCAAGCAGATGGAGTACATGGAGAATGGTGCCCAAGGACGGGGCAACGCAAGTGTGCGACCAGAATGGGAGGCAACGGAGTCAGGTTTCGAGGACCAATCGGACAAGGCGTTGTCCATAGCAACAGGAATGGGCGACTGAGATCAACCTACATTTAATATCTAGCATAAAATAACGGGTCAGGAAGTGATAGGGGTTCATCCTCACTGAGGCTCTGGCCCTGAACGATTGTCTGGTTGTCAGGGACAGAAGGAGGACCCGGAGCTCTGTATCTTATCCTGATGATTGATGTAAAATAAATTACTGAATTGAGACCGATCCTCTTCTCACTACTCTTCATTAAACGAACACACTGGAAGCCTGTACACATAGCATAAAGGCTCAATGGATAGAATACAGGAGACTTCCAACAGTGGCCGGGCTCAGCCTTAGAGATAGAGTGAGGAGCTCAGACATCCGGGAGGGACTCAGTAGAGCTGCTGCTCCTCCAGGAGCTAGTTGAGGTGGTGTCTAGTGAGGTCTGGAGAGGTGTCCATCCAGGAGGAGATCTCGGGGCCGACCCAGGACACACTGGAGGGATTATATCTCTCGGCTGGCCTGGGAACGCCTCGGGATTCCCCCAGAAGAGCTGGTGGAAGTGTCGGGCACCTAGTGAGTATGCCTCCTGGAGGACGTAACTAGGGAGAGGGCTGTCTGGGCTCCTCTGCTGAGGCTGCTGGACCCGGTTAAGCGGATGAAATCGAGTATGAGTACGAGTATTTATATTTCTCTGTTTTAAGGCTTTATTTACTCAACTACCACTACTCTCTCTGTCTGGTTCATTGAGCCAGGAAGAAGAAGAAGAAGAAGATTCTCGCTCTTTTTCTCACATAGTCCAAGTTGGGTAGTTTATTTTTGTTCCGTTTTTGGTTGGCATGAATCTCTCCTGGTCTATGTATTACAGATATGCATAACATGGGCTAAAGCGCCATCATTTGATGACATTACACATATTAGTTTATTTGCTGAAAATCAGTTGAGGGAAACATGTCTTTTACCCCTTGAGACAGTTGTCTTCAAATTAACCTGATAATGAAAATCAAAAGATGTTAATGATTAATTAAGCCTCTGAATTTGACTCATCCTAACACACAGCACCTATCAATAGTATTGACTATTAGCATTAGCACTTTGCACACTAGAAGCAGTTATGTGCCATTGCCGGGGCTCAGAGACCAACAACAGATCTTCATCAGTCATGTGAGGCAGAAGTGCTAACCACGACACCACTGTACCGCCCCATATTTACTGAATGCTATATTTAGTTGATGATGCTGTAATAATTCTTGTTTCAACTTAATTTTCTTCGGTTGAACTTTAACTGTAGCTCGGTGCAGGTTACGGAACACAGCAGCAAATAATTATCCAAAGGCGAGAAAATAAGTTCCTTATCTGAAAAAATCAACACTTAAACAAACGACCTTGAGCAACTGCCATGAGTATATTTTGCTGGCATGTTCAGCGTATCTTAGGCTCCAGTGACAACTTAAGTAGTAACCATTGCAATCCAGTACGTGCCAAGAGAGCTCCTCTGTATTAAACCCCACAGTTTTATTTATTCTTTAATTAGAGAAATGTGGCGTTTTCAAAAGGCCTTCTGTGTGGGATGTCATGGTAACGAATAATTAATGAGGTGATGAATCAGAAGGTTCACATCTAGAGCAACTAACAGCAAGACGCCACCAAATTGTACTTTCATACGCCTGCATGCCTGCAAACAGATACACACTTATTAAGAACAAACAGCAAGACATCTCAGGGTCAAAATCAACATTTATAAGAGAGGAGGGAAAGCAGAGAGGCAGAGTGGGTAAAATGAAGAAACACAACTGCAGAAGGATCAGAAGAAACACTCATACATTAGTTTCACATTTAGATAAAATTATAGTCATTTCTTCTTGTATTTATACATTTGTCTGGGTATTCGACTGTTGACAATGTGTGTAATTTGTTTGTTGTTGTAATTTCTTTAAAAAAATGCATAATTCACTTGATGAAGGCTATACCTATGACTCAACCAATCATAGTTGCATCCAGAGAAAAGATTGGAGGATTAATATTTAATATGCGACTGGAGCTGTATGTCTGTTTGAAGAAATAAGGAATACAAGAAAGCAAAGAGAGTCGGAAAAGGTGGCAAAGGTCTCATCTCAACTCATATTTGGTCTCTGAGGATTGGAAAGAAACCTATTAAACATTTGCACAGCCTTTGAGATGCATATCTATAAGGACTAGGACTATTTCTTGTGTGTTATGACTGTATTTATATTTAGTGATCTATTAGCAGCTAGAATCTCAGCAGTGGCGGCTTTACACGAAACCCAGATGTTGGCCCTGACTGTAAGTAGAAGTGGTCATATTTTAATAACCACGGTGCTGACCTGGAGATGGAAGTCAGAATTTTTCAAAATCTTAAAAAACTGAAGGTATTTAATATTGTTCATGCTCTGGAGTGTTTAACATCACCTCATTTGTTCCCCTGTGACCAAAGAGGAGAGAGGGGCACAGCCAAACACATTTTGCTTGTGGCGAAATCATTTTTGAAGCTACTTTAGTTAAATGAACCCTCAAAGACATGAACAGCCACCAATGACCAAAAGCATCTACTGATGTAAAATGTTTAATAACTGTTAGAGCACTAATGCCATCAATGCATTAAAATATTTCAGGTAAAATGCAGTTTCTCAACATTTCATCATCATCAGGTATGACCCATTTAGACCTTCAGAGTCTCCATAGTGAACATGGAAACACTGTCATCTTCTGCAATGATGATTCACCAATAAATCCCATGGAGTCTGACAATGAATTTGAAGACACTTGTTATGTTCAGTTAATGACATACTTTGCTGAAAAAGTAACTTGTTCTTCAGTTTTCACTGTTTTGATATTATAATATTCAAATGTATGCATTATGAGTTTTTAGGAACATCAATATGGGTAACTATAAATTAAAACTAAACATAGGAAAATACTGGATTTTAAGATACAGATGATAGCATAATAAATGGAAATTTATCACTTAGAAAATGTTTTAAAATGTAAATGTAATTTAAAAGTAAAAATTCACATAGAAATCACCATTAAAATAGATCTAGGTCTTTAAGGGTTAATCATCATTGTATATAAGCATGTAACTGCTACAAATGAAGACTTCATATCTGTCTCTAATACCTACCGTTCTGGGACAAATACCTCCCAAAATGTTGGTGATTTCACCCATGGGCAGCAGTTAATTGTAACACTCACTATAAAAGTCTGTTTGAATGCAATTCATTAAATAAAATACTATTACTAATAATAATAAATTGCATTTATGAAGCACTTTTCATTCAACGGAATCTCAAAGTGCTACAGAGAAAAAGAAAGTCCAACAATAAAAGAAATAAAATACTATATTAAAATAAAATACTAAATATAAAACAAAGCATCATGGTGGGCCTGTGTAAACAATAATGTCTTCCCAGTCAGTCCCCTTTTGAATGAGTCCAGTGACTGTGGACCAGGGAAGGAGTTCCTGATAATGGGGGGCAGCAGAGGAGAAGGCCCGGTCTCCCATGGTCCGAAGTTTGGTTCTGGGGAGGAGAAGGAGCTTGGTACTGTGGGACCGGAGGTTTCAGGTGAATGTGTGAGGGGTGAGGAGGTCCTTGAGGTAGTCGGCGGCATTTCCGTGGATGCACTTGAAGGTAATGAGAGTAGTCTTATAGTTGATTCTGAAGGAGATTGGGAGCCAGTGGATAAAATACTATCTGTATATGAGAGGTGTATACTGCTCTATGGTAGAAAAACATATGAATAGTGACACAAGATCGTAAGGTAAATATTAGATTGACTTATTTTTATTTATAATGAAGGCAGAACACTGGCTCAACTTAGAAAACAAACAAATACAAAAAAGAAATGTTAAGCAAAAGGGAAAAAAGATAATAAGCAGTGTTGATTATGCAAATGATTTTCTATGAAAAAAACTAAACAACCCCCCCCCAAAAAAAAAGGAACAAACAACATGAACACAAATATGTTTTAAATTCATTATATAAATAGAAAACATTTTGTTTATTTTGCAATTTTTCAATCAAATCATCAAATACT
>JAPQRQ010011586.1:0-15213 GCA_037367365.1 Apogon talboti
TCCATTGATGCATTTATTAAGTCAGATCTGGGAGACCATACACTGCATGCCTACACAAAGGATCTCAAAGATTTGGTCATTGTCTCGCCTTTATATAGGTCTTCAGCATGTATCCAAGGTAGTAGGCCTTGTTCCCCAGCTAGTCCACACATCTGGAAGTCATTATATACTATACCTTAGACCACATTCCTTGGTCTTATATGTAATTTCATACAGAAACTTTAAATGCACATAGATAAATCAACCTTACAACCAGTGTTCTAAAGGTAACATAATGATTCATTTTTAATTAAAGTGGTGATTAATGATTACTCTTCTCTTTTATTTGTATAACCTGTCATCCCCTCATGCATGTCCACTGCACAGCCACCTGTTGTGAATGATAACCTGTGACCTTGACCATTTCCAAATGAGTCTTTGTGCTAGTGTATCTTATTTTGTGCAATAAATCAACTATGTGAGACCGTGACTGTGATGTTGTTTCCAAGTGCTAACTAACCTCCCCTATCTTAACAGTTTCTGCCACCACAGTGTATTAACAGCGGAGCCATTAATGGCTATGCTGCAGTTGGTAAAATGGCTGTGCAGCTAATGAGAACATTAACCACAGCAAGTTGTGAGTCAAACACAACAGCTCTTTTGTTTCAGTTTTCCCTTTAGAGTCACATTGTTAATCCACTAGAAAAAAGCTGGTTTAACACAGTTAGGGAAACATTGCATGCATAAGGCTAAAGCAAGATGAATCAGTATTCTACAATCCAATAAAATTCTGAAATTTTGAAATACCATGCATATAGATGACACAAAAACAGTGAATTTAACAATTAAAACAAATTAAGTTGCTTCATCTAAATGCATCAGACCTTTTCCTGAAAACCTTCTCATGCAGGTTCAGCTCTTCTACAGGAGGAGTTTCACTCTTAAAAATTGCATCCATATTTGCAGAATATTTCTGGATAAACACTGTCACAAGGCACTAAAGATTCAAACACCAGGTCCTATCAGGCTCAGTGTAGGATCCTTTCGCTTCATTACATTTCTACATTTAACTAATGTCCTATTCCAGCATGACTTAAAAAAATATGTGAAATGTAATGGTCATTTACTAAGACAGATTGCATCCGTATCACAAAGATGGAATAGTGATCACACTGTACTCATTTATTTCACTAACATTAGAAATACTGATTCTACTCTAAAGATGTATTTTCTGTATTGTATGTATATATTTTATAGGAAGTAATTCTTAATCTTAATCCTTAATCTTTTCTACATAATTAAAATAAATACACTGTTTTAAAACTGTCCTTAAAAAGCTGGTAATGAACCTGTGGATGAGGTGGGGGAGAGGAGGATGGCAGCCAAGCTGTCCTCCATGATGGACAAAGACTCCCACCCCCTCCAACACACACTCACTGCACTAAGGAGCTCCATTAATGACAGGATGAGACACCCGAAGTGTGTGAAGGAGAGGTATCGCAGGTCTTTCCTTCCTGCGGCTGTTAGGCTCCACAACAGAAACTGCTCCAAATAATCTGTACAGACGTCTATATATATATATATATATATATGTATAATTATGTATGTAGATATGTATATATTGGTGTACATATGAATATCTCCCCTATCCAACCTGTAATACATTCAACAAATACACAGCAGCTGTAAATATCTTAATTTAATTTTTTTGATTTGTAAATTACATTTCTAATTTGCTTTGTATCTATTCAGTGTACTGACTGAATGCTCTTTTTACTCTTGTGCTTTGTTTACTTCACTCTTGCTGCTGTAAATTTGGAATTTCCCCTCGCAGGACTAATAAAGGTATATCTTATATCTTAATGATACATTGTACACACTTCATTTTGCTGTGGTATGTATTCATGAAAATGTTTTAAGTCAGTACTCACACTGTGATACTTGAAACATTAGGTTACCTGAACACCTTTCAACAACTTCTCAATACTATTCAAATCAAGTCTGTGTTCAAATAATATACACTGATGAAAAGCAAAAATTTTAATGTTAAAATATACATATCTTTTTAACAATAAGTATTCTACAATTCAATACAATTGAAACACCAAAACAGTTAAATATGACAAAACTAAATAAGATGTCTAAACATGCAGCACTGATTTTATTGGTACAGTTATAGATACAGTTATTTACATTTTTGTGGTTGTTGATGAATACACACTGTCCCTTTTTCAAATGAAAAAAAAAACATGTTTTGTTTACTGTATTATTCAAAATGACATCTGTATGATACCTGAACAACTTGTCTTTTATTATCACTTTGTAACTTCAGTATCATATATGAAGTCTTCTGGTAAGGTCTCAGCAGGCATGTTCTTCAGCTGCTCGTCGTAGCTGCGGAGCGTCCACAGTTTCTCCAGTTCATACACATCCCTGGTTTCTGGGAGCATGAAGTGAACAACCATACTGCCTGAAACAGAAGAAGGAAGAAGGAGTGAACACTGGAGGTTTTTCTGTAGTGCCAGTTTATATATGTTCCACTGTCAACGCAAGATACTCTAATATGGGATCCAGGAAACACATACCAAAGTCAATACACAACCAGTCGTCTGTATCCTTTCCTTCAATCTTGACATGAGAATCTTGATCTTTCTTCAGAAATTTATACTGCAGGGAAATCACCCATATATTACTTCTAAGAAGCACCACAGTTTACATAAATCAACATGAAGTGAAAATAATGGCTAATTACCACTTTGATGGCATAAAGTGCCATTGCCCGGAGGTGTCTTGGTGAAAGGCCGCTGACAACAACAAAGTATTCTGCATATTTGATTTGCTCTGGCACTTTAATCACGCAGATATCCACTGCATTTTCCTGCTGTAGTAGAGACACTAGTACATCAAGATTGAAAGCCTCAGAAGATCCTGGAGAAAAGAACAGAGAAGCATCTTATCTGTCCATGTGCCTCTGCAGTATTTTGTTTCTCATTGCCTGGTAGTTTGTAAAATTCTCTCAGTTATAAAACATAGACAAAGCCTAAACATAAAATAAAGGAAGAAAAATGAAATGACTGTGTTTAAGAACGCAAAGCTGTACCAATAATATATTATTGTTATATTAAGTTGTGTATTATTGATTAGTTCTAAATATTTTTATATTATTTAAATGCGATGACTTCTTCCTTTTCCACCCTTGTCTAATGGAAACTCACATTCATGAATGTACGACATTGGTCTGTTGAGATGATGCATTACAAATATACTTTGCACGTGTGTCCAATGACGATGACTACTTCATTATAAATGAGTGACTATAGAATACATTGCTATGAAGTGTGTATTTAAAGTTTCTTTTACTACGTCTAGAATTATTAATACAAGCAGTGCAAACTCTGTACATCTAATTCTTTATGAAAATTGATGCTTAGAGAATGCCACTTGTCAGTTTCCTGATGAGTCTTTCTCCTTCATATTAATTGTCAGATAATATAAGTGTTTGGTTTATAATGCATTGGGAAAAATTCACTTTTAATGAAGGCAAGAGAAAAACCATGTGACTGTTCTGAACGCAAACGAACAGACTTTGTGGACTGATCGAAAGGTTACTCACTTTGACTTCGTGGATCATCGTCACTGAAGTCGACCTCTACCCCCTGTGATTCCTCTTGAAATGCGACATTCGTGCTCTTTACATACTTGTTTTCATTATACAGCTCTGAATAGCGTCTTTTAGTAGTTGCAGGTGAAAACGTGCAAGAGAAAACATTATGCCGATACTGACTTGCGGACAAATGCGCTGTGAACCGGTGACTCCGACTTAAAGGTGTTGTACAGACACTTCGTAAAAACACTGTTTGTTCCGGTAAAACACGTTGTTTAAATACGGATGATACTAGCGGCTTAAGGCGATTGAGGATACTCATGATTTAACTGGCATGAGACAACAATGTCACAGACTGCGCCGTCCACGAGTCCAACAGAGGTACAGGCAGCTGTAAACAGGAAGTGTTTGGCTGTTCTCGGTTTTGATTGGCGTATCGTCTTCTTCGTTGGTTCTCCAGTGTTAATGGAAGTAAGTACGCCCTCTATCTTTGCCCTCAAAATAATTGACCTAAAACTCGTGGAAATGCAGCTTCTTTCAGTTTATTCATTCAAACCATGTGTTGCATTTGTCTTCCGTTTATTTTTTCTATTTCTATGATTTCAATACTGATCTTTATCTTTGTTGCCTCGACATTGTACAAAAACATACCCTGTTGTTGGAATAATCAATATAATAGTTTGATACTGATAAAATGTCAAAGAAATGTTACATTTTTAAGTTACTTTATCCTAATAACGTGATCCATCTACAATTTTATTTCACATCATTATTCATTCTCTTTACATCACTGAAAAAAGTAGCTGTGTTTTCCTCAGACTGCTTGTCAGATATCTATGAGGTGCTAATGTGTTATTTGGATGTCTTCCAGTTGTTCTGCAGCAAAAAGTTAAAATCATCACGCTACTATGGTTTCACTGTCAACAAGGTGCAAACTATGTAACCACAAAAAAGGCACACAATAAATGTAACTTTCCCTATTTATTTCATTCTATAAGAAAATGAGAATAAAAAACCTCTAAAAATATAATAATACAAAATCAATACTTCTGGCCTTAGAAGGCCTTAATGTATAAAATGTAAGTTTCTGAAAACACTAATTCAACCTGAGGTAATTTCATTGGTCAGTACATTTCAATCATAATTAGAAATTTACTTATGTAAACAGAACTTTGCTGTGCATATAAATAACACACAGCAATGTAGATTTTGTTCCCTTTATCTGAATGTGACATTTTGTTTTCGATAGTCTTCAGTTCTGTATGCTCAAGAGTCCATTATTATATTCAGTCTCAAGCCCACAGGAACATGGTCTGTAAGGGCGGCCAGCTGGGTTATGAAGGTCACCTCTTCAATTTCCTAGATGGACACAGGGAGAGTTGGTTTTAGTAAGGTCTATTGGGGGAAAAAAGCACTTTCAGACCTAAACCATGAGAACATGATGTGATCATATTTACTGTACCATACAAACAATTAATACTAAGATAACATAGATCATTTAAGGAGACACAAGGCAGATGAGAGAAAGACAAAACTTGGGAGAGGAGATTAAAACTATTAAACATTAAAACACGTACAGTTCTGTAGTGCTTTGAGATAGAGATTTCACGGTACAGAATGTAGTCAATTCGACGCCCAATCCATGGTTGGCCAGGTTCAGGATAGACCAATGGACAATCTCGTGCTGGAACAGGAGGGGAGATGTACTGCTTTCTCAACTCCTCTCTTTCCAAAGTTCTACAAGGACACAAATGAGATCATTATGAGACTGAACTGTGTTAGTACCGTTCACATCAATCTGCTATAATTGAGCTGGAGAGTATGGGATCATTGCACCTTTGCAGATTTTCTGGGGTGTTTATATTGTCCTCATACAGTGTGGGCTGCTCCAGAAGAGTACCTGTAGAAAAAACTATTACATCTATATTCTGCCACATAAATGTAGTATGAACTACAGTTTAAAATTATACCAACCAATGACCCATGGCTTCTCTTTTCCAGGTCCTGCCCTGCAAGGGTCTCTATACTCATCAAACAAACGGTGATTTTGTTCCAGAGTGTCATCTAATAATAGTAATAATAATAATGGATTAGATTTCTATAACACTTTTCAAGGCACCCAAAACGCTTTACATTATTGATCCATTATTCATTCGCTCTCACAGTCACACTCTGACAAATATAAAATATAGGTTTTAATACTTCAGAAAAATTTGGTGTAGAGATATTTGAAATATTTCAACAATTCAAACACATACCAGGTGAGCAGTTGTCAAAGTTGAAATCACCACAGAGCACATCAAAAACAACATCTTCATCAGGCTTCTTATGGACAGCCTGGAAATCTCCAATCCATTCTGCGACCATATTTAACTGCTCACAGCGAATTTCCCCTTCACCTGATAGTAGAACACAGACCAGCTATTACAGATCATCATTTCTTTTTTTCAAAAACAAAAGCTAAAATTTTTAACAAATCACCTTCAGGTGCATGTAGGTGTGTGCAGTTGAAAAAGCCAACCACATTTTTCTGTTTGTCATTCTTCCCAATTAGTACCTGCATATAAAAAAAAAAACATTACAGGTTCAGCATATTCATTTGACTACAATAAAACATGCTACTCCACACACACACTATAATATAATATACATTTTAAAAAGTACCTTGGTAGAAAGGAGGCCTTTAGCAGCCAATGCATCTTCCCCTCGGCTGTTGGGAAAGCAGTGGTACTGAGCTTCCAGTATTGGGAATCGGCTGGCCATGAACAGGCCACTGTTGAAGAACTTGAAAGAGTTGCATTTGCATGGTGGTTGGAAGGAATACACACCAATGTCATAAAGTATGTGTCCAAAAACAGGCTTCAATGTACTAGTTAGTTTTTGTGCAGCCCTCTTATCGAACACTTCTTCCAAGCAGAGTATATCCACATTGGGTGGAAATAACGATGATACTTCCCATGTTATGTCATCCTGCTGGCGGAGACCCTGAGACAGCAAAGCTCGTGGGGCACTCCTGTGACCTGCTTGGCCCTGCTGGTTGGAGTTTTGATTAGAATTGAAGAGGGGGGGTGACATAGTTAAAGGATCTTCTGTATCATCGCATGGCACACAAACCACTTGACTATTACAGGGGTCTACAGACCCCTCAGCATGGTCTCTCACTGATCTGTTACATCCTGGAGGTTGGGCCTGTCTATCCGTAGCCCCATATGCTGATGGGTTGATTGTGGGAAGGATGCTATTGGAAGGGCTGAGAGTACCACAGCTGCTGGGGGAGTCAACAAAGATACGGATGTGGGGTCGGCACACACCCTGTACGATGTGCTGGCCAATGGCAGCTGCTCTGCGTTGGGTGTGTCCAAGGTTGTTGAAGCGAGCTAAGCCGTCAGGCAAAAGACACAGATTGGCAGTTGCAAAGCCAAATGACGCCTTTCCTACCAACTCAAAGCCCCTATGAGTCTCCTTTTCTGGTGAAGTTTGTGTTTCTTTGTGGTAGGAGAAGGGTCTCCGGCAGAGCTGAAGAGGGGCCCATAGTATGAAACCAAAGAAAGCTATGATGCCTGTGATAATAAAAAGAAAGACAAAGAAGATGGAGCCAAAGACAACTTTGACACGATGACGGTGGAGTTGCTGCCCCAGGTGCCGGGTTTTCTCTAAGGTGGTAGACTTCCACAAAGCAATCAGGTTATTAAGAATCCAGAAACAAGGTTGAATTAATGCCCATCCCACAGCATGGACTCCTGCAGCAAACCTATTAGGAAATGGAGACAACTGCAATGCCATGTCTCTGTCCCTCCTTTAGGCAACAAGTGGGCCCTCCTGTTCTAGCCTCATTCCTGTGGAAAGTTGAAGAAAGTACGTAATTAAAATAGTAACAATGGATCTCTGGTTTAACTGGCTCAGATATTCATGCTTATTCATGTGGATGAGGAAAACATGAGGCAAGTGACAGCTGCACTGACATGAATGCAATGAAATCAATTTCAGCTAGAAGATTAAACTGGCTTACTGCGAGTTTAAGCTTCATGAACACTTTACGAAAAGACAAAAAAATAAACACATAGCAGCCCACCAGCTATAATCCAGCTGTCACCATCTGCAGGGTTTTTTTGTTTGTTTGTTTTTTTTTTATCACTGGCAATATCAGACTTGGTTGAATGCCACACCTTTATGTGTATTTACAGACTGTACAGTGTGAAGTAATAGCGTGTTTGAGGTAAAACCAACCCCACATTTATTAAAGCATAAAATATATAGATTGGTTCCTGATTGCCCTTTAATGTTATCCTAAGTGGGGCCATTGCTGGACTCTTCCAACATTATGAATACAGTCCCAAGAAATGACGGGACAGGAAGTTGCAAACCCCACTCCCCCAACTATCCACAAACTGACTCATTCAAAACAACGTCAGCTACCGGGACAAGTGAGGTTTCAGTGGTGAAACAGCGAGACCTATGTTGTTTTCCTGGTTGATCCGAAAACTCATACAGGTATGAAGGTTACGCAAGTTTCAGCAACGACACTGATACTTTCGTTTGCAGGTATGCTAGGCTAACAGCTTTATTAACCCATTTAGAAAGGAAAAAGAACCGTTTGAATTTTACCCAAACCACAACACTATCGCATTATTATAACGTCTTGAATTACCACAGCATCTACATACTCTATGTGGTGCTACATTTTCACAAATAAAACGTGGCACCTGTCCTGTTGTGTAGCTAGCTTAAAACACTGAGCAACGTGTAGCAGTCCTGATGGGCTTACCTTAGCACGATAACCGGCGAATACTTTCCCCTTCACACTATTACATATAATCATTGGCTCTTCTCTATAGATCTAATGATCTTCTATATATATTCATGGGCGTTACATGCTCGAAGTCCACCTCCTTCTGCGTCAAAACCGACCCATCTCCCGGCAGTTCACTCACTACACTGGCATCGTTAGGCCACACCCAGTGGCGTTGTCATGGTGATGGTGCCGGGTCAGATCAGATCGCACCTGAGGTGTCCTGTCTAAAGATATTTAAGACTTGTCTAAAATGCTACACCAGTCTAACACCTTTCTCTGATATTGCTCAAATGCAAAAATGACAATTTTACAAGATGAAGTATGGCTTATTTTAAACCTAATAAGTTAGTATACAAGCTAACGTCTTAAGATCTTTGTCACCATAGTAACAGTCAACTACTAGTGGCTCAAAGTGACAAAAATGTGAAAAACATGTACAATAACAATAATTAACGTAACAATAATTATCATAATTTCTAGTTTGTTTGTGCTTTCATAATATTTATGGAGGAGAAATGAGTAGAGAAAAAAGATTGAAAGTGCCACAACCACTGGAAATGTCAAGTGATGTCAGTTATTTAGTCAAAGAACGGTTAACTATCCTGAGTCTGAATTTATCATAAATCCTAAGTCTTGCATTATTTCTTGCATACTGGGACAGCTGATTAGGCCAGATGAACATGCAAAAATGTGACAATTAACTTTAAATGGAAAATTAGTTTTTAAAAATATATATATTTACCTTAGTTTAAACAGTTGTATCTTCCAAAGAAATTCATGTTGAAGTCAACAATTGCTTATGAACACACAGACCTTTATTCACAACAGTAAGATGTGGCAGTCATGACACTTTTCTGCCACCGTATTGAAAACTGTACTATAAGTAAACAATAAAACAATAAGGAAAAAACTAGGTTAGCTCATTATGAAATAAATCATCCCTCTCTTAAATTATGTATATTTTCTAATTAAGTCCATGGAGTCCATGACTAATCATTTATTTAATTAGGACCAAAGAGACCTGTGATATGTAAACTATGTGTAAAATGTGGTCACCTGGGTTTCTGTTTGAACCATTAAATATTAAAGTGCGTAGATATCAAAGTGTGATTTTGCATGTTATACATATTTTTTAGATATTAAATTGGTCCAAATTTAACATAAGGTTATGTATTTTCAATTACCTTTTCACAAGGAGATCTTTTCTGTCTGTCTTTCAAGACTCCTGTTTTCTTGTTCTTATATGGAACTGTATTATATTTTTATGCCATATTGCATTTATAAAATTGTAAAGTTTATTAAAACTGGGAGAAATCTGTTTTTGTTTTGCTTCTATTTTAAAGAAGGACAGAGTGAATTGTAAGTATGGAAGCAATTTCTAAGTAGGCTACATTATTATATTTTACTGTATTGCTTTTTTTTTGTTTTTATGAGTGTTGTTTAACTTAAGTAGTTTATGGTTTTAGCATAGGAAAGTGCATATCAAAACCTGGGGTCTATGGTAACAACCCAATCAAAATCAAAGTAGGTTATTTTTTTAGGATTATTTTAACAGGAGGGAAAACAGAAGAATGACTGCATTGAAGGGTACATTTCTTTGTTCTTTTTCATACAAATACGATCATACTCACAGACTACTGATCACTTTTAACAGTGTTTATTTGATGCAAAGTTGTGAGATTTGGGTGTCTCTGGATACAGACATGTCTACCAGAGGAAGAGAGGCATTCCATCATCCCCTGCCATGTTGCAGAGGCAGCTGAGTAAAATCAGCAGGTCATCATGAAGTTTTTTAGGTGCTATGGTCATTATCACCTTTCTCAGAAATTCTGGATCATTGTAGATTGTTGCCCGCGACTTTATCTCATCAGACGTGTCCTTCAGGATTCCATATGTGTTGACAACAAACTCAGAGAAATGAGGGTGGAGTGCCATCTTATACCCAAGACGGTCTAGCTTGTCCTTAAGATCCTCATATCTCTGGGTGAGATAAAGACGATAACCTTCATCAGTCTCACCGGTTACTGGGTGTGTACTGACCTGCAGGAGAAAATAAGGGTTATTATCATTTTATCACCTTTGCTGTTATATTTTTATGCTTGAGTCTGTATTTGCAGCTGTATTTTTTCTTTTTTACCTGTGTGTTCAATTGTGTGTTTGTTTCTTATGTTTTACGTCTGATTTTATTGTAAAGCACTTTGTGAAGCCTTTCTGTAAAAAGTGCTATATAAATAAACATTCTTATTCTTATTCTTATTCTTATTCTTATTATTATTATTATTATTATTATTATTATTATTATCATTATCATTATTATTATTATTATTATTATTATTTTCACTCTTTGAACGTCAAAAAGGAACAACCTTCTCCTGGACTTGATAAAAGAAAATAAGTCATACATGTCTAGCTAGAGTTTTCATACGTCTATGATCTTTCTGGGTATGTTGGCCACAGTGAATCCATAAAGCCTCTTATGGCCCTGGAAGATGTAGGAAAGAATCCTCCTGTCCACCTGGAAGGGAATCTCTCCCACCAGTCTTTTTGGGCCTGCGATACAAATATAATACAAAATATAATACAAATAATTTTAAGACGTGCTTCATTTTGACTGCTACAAATCTGTTTACTGTACAGGTGATTTATTACTTACTTTTGACCCCAAGAGCAAATTCAATCTGACTGCTCTCACGTCCTGTTTCTTCAACCCGGCCTGTGTCAATCGAGCTTTCCAGAAAAGACCTGAAGTCGACTGGGGATGAGGTGTGACGTTGTCTTTTAGTTTGCTGCAAGCCATCTCTGAATTGCCTCTCCTTAAAGGTGTTTTGCCACAAACCTGATGTACTTTTTCCTGAAAGTGAGGATGCAACACAGGCAGGCAATGTCATTTACCATTAATGATAAGCAGAAAGAGTTAAAAACAAACTAACGCGTTGACCCATGGGGATCCATGGGTTCTGCAGTAGATGCGGTCGTTTTTATGCTGTTGTGTATTCGTGCATGTTGTACCGCATTTGTCCTGTAGTCACCACCAAAGTGTTCTGGGCATAGCAACATGATTCTAAGGCTATCGTATTCCAGAATTACTAATATCTCCCAAAATATTGGTCCTATCAACTTCCTGTTTTCACTAGTCTCTTCCTTGATTAAAAATACATAGGTATGCCAAACTGCAGCAGTCAGTGCTTTCTGGATTTTGCATGATGCCCGAGACACACACACATGCACGCACGCTCACACACAGAGGCCGCTGAGCTTTTAATATATAGATGGGCCTCATTCTGTTTTGTATATACATATTTACACTGGCATTTTCAGTTGAATAACCTCTTAGCTGACATGTCTGTGTCTGCACATGAAATTTGACACCATGGCAATGTGGCCCTTTGGTTTATCTGTTGCTAGGTAACCCATTTCAATGATGAGTCTAATAATTACTAATATCTTCCAAAATATTGGTCTTATCTTATCTTATCATTTCCTTGAGACAAAATACATAAGTACTCCAAAAGGCAAAAGCCAGCTCTGTCCGGTTTTTCAGCTATAAAGGATACACTTACACATACACACACTTGCACGCACACAGAAGCCACTTGGCTTTTAATATAGAATCTATAACCTCTAAATCTAAACCGGATTCCAAGTGCCATCTAGTGGCAGAAAAAAAAAACATTTCCTATACCTGTGTATTCCTCCAGGACGTCGCGGCTGAAGGTGTGCATCTTGGTTTTCAGGTCTCTGTTTTCCTTGATAACGCTCAGCATGGTTGACTTCAGCTTATCATTCTCCTGGTCGAGTTTTTCAGTCTTTGACAGCACGGCGATGCTTTGCTCCAGGTCCATTTTGTGGCTCAGTTTAATAGTTTAAAAGCCAAATCTTCAGCGCACTGCAGCGGGTATATGAACCTAAACGTGTTCTGATTCACTTAACGTTTGTTCAGTTGCCATTTTCCATTCATACGTCCCACAAAAAGGGATGCTGTCCCGCATTGTTATTAACAGTCAGGCTACAGTTTTGAAATGCGTTGTTTTATAGTCTGGCATTTCTCAGTTGCTTGTGTTGACAGAGCGGGGAGACTGGGTGCTGTCATCAGGGCGCAGGGGGCGGGGCCGACTGTGTGGACGGTGACAGGGAACACCGCAGGTACAGGGCGCGAGCGCCAATAACAATAACAAACTACCGGTATGCAAAACAGCGAAGCATGGAGGAAAGGGAGGAAAAAGCGAGCCGTATATACAGCCAAGAAAAGGAAATGCAGCTATAATAAAGACTGGGACACTATCTATGGCTTTGGTGGACCATAGGAACATAGTGCACAATTAAGCAAAGCTATTAAGCGTATTATTTTGTTTGTTATAAGTTTATGTTCCCTCCAAACCAGTTTTGATTTGTATTTCTTGTTTTGTTCCTATTTATTGTTTGATGTAGTGCCTACTTTTATACCCAGCGGTGCTTTTACTACCTCCCTGTGGCATTTTCAGTAAATACAGATGCATTTCAGATGTATTTATTATGTGTAGTTAATGTGATTCTGAGCTGAGTGTGATAGTTTTTATTGCAGCTAATGTTTTGTTCAGATAACCAGTAACTTACTACATGTAGTCTACTTTAGTACTACTTGAATATGTGGTTCAGTATAGGGTTTTTACTGGAGTAAACGCTTCCATGTAGTGGTGTTTGGACTGGAGTTGTGTTGGAGAAAATACAGGCAAGCCACACCCATTTAAAGCACTTTAAAGTGCTAAGGTTATACTTGAAAGGTCAATAGTTAGCATGGACTGAATATTGTGTTTGACTTTACACTGTCAAGTATGTTTATAAGAGGAACTGTAAAATAGCATGACAGCTTCCTGCCACTATGTTTTCTGGTGAGCAAACTTGGGAAAGATGCATTTAAATAAAATATATGGAGTTTTCATTTTCATAGTTGTTAATGTGCTACTGAATCAACTGGACGTCAAAGCATAGTAATGTTATAAGCTAAGGGGCAAAATATATTTTCTATTTTTTTCTCCTTAAGTTACTTTAGACTATTTCCATGCATTGGTGTCCCACATATAGTTCTGGTCACCCTAGTTGCCAAGGAAATTGTTTTGCTGACTAACCACCTTGAAAGCTGCGATGATTTGATTTCATGCGTCTTTTATCAATTCATTTAACACATATTTTAGTTTGACCAAATAGTCCCAATTTAAGGATCACGAGTTTTTCGGGATTTTCAAGTATCACGTGACCTTCATGCACTGATCAGACATAACACTGTGACCACTGAAGTGCTAAAAATATTGATTATAATAGACAACTTTCATTGGGTTGGATATATTAGACAGCAAGTGGACATTTAGTCCTCAATGCTACTCTTTTGGAAGCAGCAAAATGAGCAACATGAGGAACTGAGTGACTTTGACCAGGTCCATATTGTAATGGTGATGACTGGGTCAGAACATCTCCGCAACTGCAGGTCTTGTGGCCCTGGTCTGCGATGTTAGTACAGACCAAAAATGGACTAAAGAAGGACGTTCCAATCTCAGGACAATGGAGCATCTGTGGGAGGTGTTGGACAAATAAATCCAACCCACCTCTCTATTTCCAGGACTTCAGAGATCTGCTGCTAAAATCTTGGCCCAGATCCCACAGCACACCTTCAGAGTTCTGGTGGAGTCTCGGCCTCGGGTCAGAGCTGTTTTTGTAGAAAAAGGGGGGGGCTACATAATATTAGTTCTATATGTCCTATAATAATGTTCTGCTCCCAAAGATGCTTGACAAGTGGTTCTTAGCCACTTGAATGAACAAGCTCTGTAGATTCTGACCTAGTGATTTGCCATCACAATTCCCTAGTTGTCAAACTACGTTCTCCCATTATTGCCGCTTTAAACATAAGTTCAAGGGATGAATGCCTAATATATCTCACTCACTGACCAGTCCCATTGTAATGAAAGAATTAAAATTAATATCAAAGTGGTCATAATGTTATGGCTGATCAGTGTACATGGGAAGTCTAAAAGAGCCATGTATAAATCATAACAGATGCATCACCATGGAAACTGAGCTGATAAAGACTGTGTGAGATACAGAAAAAAGCACATGAAGTGTAGTCTGAGTTAACGAATGTGTATATACATCAGGTCTCATGTCATAAAACTTTAATATACCCAAAAATTACAACATAGACAATCTATTTATATTTAATTAAAAATGACATACACACTTAGTGAAGCAACAGAAAAAATATAAAGAAATGATCTGAAACTGTGTGATCAAAGCCAACTAAAATATTAAACAAAATAAAACTCCTGCACAAATGCACTACAAATGTTTTCTGTTAGTATTGTTCCCCAACAGCTGTTCCTCTTGTTTAGCTTCCCCTTGCTCTTCCAATAATAGCCAGAATGTAGAGAAAGACATTGATGATGTCTGTGTAAAGGTTAAGAGCAGCAAAGACGTAGTCCTCAGGATTCAGGGCCAGTTCCTTGTTGCCTAGCAGCATCTGTGTGTCCACCGCCAAGAACTGTAACACAGAACAAATTCAGCATTAATCAAACCATGTCTTTAAAAAACCAACATTTATGGCTGATCAGAAACTAAAACATTTAATTAGGACACTTTGCATGGTCATCCTTCAGCTAATGACTTAAATCATTTCCCATCACAGGTTGCTTTCTGAAATTCAGGAGATTAAGAGCAAAATGTTTCTCATAAACAGAGAATTTACTCTCGAAGTGTAATATATAAGATAGCCAAGAGCTGAAGTCAATATATCATCCTGTTGCATATCATCCTGTTGCATATCATCCTGTTGCATGTACAATATCCAACAACAGAGCTACTTCTTCACTAT
>JAPQRQ010011753.1:0-15192 GCA_037367365.1 Apogon talboti
CTTATCTTATCTTATCTTATCTTATCTTATCTTATCTTATCTTATCTTATCTTATCTTATCTTATCTTATCTTATAACATTGAACCCTGTTTATCTCATCAAAGGAGTGTTTAGTTAATGGAAAAGGAAATTGGTATTTATTGATTACTGAATGGATTCAGGTGGGATTCAGTCAAAAGGGGAGATCCTGACAGCTTGTATCCGAATACTCAGAGCACTTTCCATTGTAGTTCCCCAGAGATTTTTTCATGTAAATGTAAAGTGCTTGGCTAGTTCAGTCTCTGGATGATGCTTCATGCAGCTGTAACAGAAGTATCTTTCCTGTATATACCTTGTGCTGCTTGATAACACACACCCTCATACAGTTACAAACTCACATAGTCTCTCTCTCTCTCTCTCTCTCTCTCTCTCTCTCTGGAAATGAAGATAAATGTTGGGTATAGGGTTGGCTGATGCGATTGCAATCCAGTATTTGAATGGTGATCCTTCTTCTCACTCTAAAACCAGACTAGATGCATTAATGTCTTACTATAATTAAAACAGAAATTTTGAATAACGTCTATTTTGTAATGAATACTGGGGTTTGGAAAATCAAGACCCAGGCTCTTTCTCATCCTTTTGTCTGTGGCAGCCTGCCATCATGTAATTTGCCCGCCACAGTTTAATAAGAAATTTTCTGCGCTCACAATAACATAAAACATCTCTAACATTGTGTTTTTCACCTTTCCTTTGGCGAAGCATCTGTGTAAATCTGGGATTACTGCACAGTCAGACGCCTGCGGCCACCTGCAGCACAATTTGATCAGGACTTGGTTTTGTCGTCTTGACTTTATTTCATCAGAAAAACACTCTGCACAGACTCCTGCAGATAAAATGATGTCTGATTTGGAAAATACAGCAATTGCACTGGTATCTGGTCAACTTAGTGGAGTAGGAAAGTTTGTGTAGCATTTGTCTTTATTCTATTATAATGGCATGGTCTGTATGATTCAATAGGATGGACTTGTACCATGTGTCATACAGGAATACTTCTGCTTGTACAGTGCATGCTCAATTATTTTGTTTTCTGCTTCATAAAACAGAGCAGGTGGCGTGGGATGAACCTTGGCTGCCTCTCCTGTGTTTTGCTTTTCTCCTCCTTTTTCTGTCATTGTGATTGTGTGTATAAGTGTGTATAAGTGGAGTCAGTTTGGACTAAGGCCTTTGATCTATAAATGCAGATGGCGGTAAGCTTTATGATGGTCAATAAGCAAATTAGGTTTAGAAGTAGGAGTGTGTGTGGGAGAGAAAGACAATGTGTGTACATGTCTGCTTTTGTGAATGTTTCATTGGGGTCATTGTAATTTTCCTTTTCAATAGAATAAAAATAATAATAAAGGTCTATTTTAGTTATTTTTACTTTGGATAGTATACATTTAAGACCCTCAGCAAGTTGTGTTTCTACTTGTACAAAAGAAAAACAAATATTATCAGAGGAAATAATTCAATCAGTCAACATCATAAAGAATTTTTCAGCCCGCTTTCTGTGCGGATTGGTGATGAAAATGTTTAAGTATTATTTTTATCTTTACACATATTATTATTATTATTAAGTCAAGCCGTCCTCTGACCCTTGCACTTTTCATTTTTAGTCTTTTCATACATGGTGTTTATTTGCTTTTTATGATATTTTATGTAATGTTTCACGGTGTAAAAAGCATTAAAAGCAAATAAATAAATGATGATTATTGTTATTCCTTGTAATGCACTGGCAGGCTGATCATCTAGTGGTCTAGTTTGAGCCAGTCTTTTGCTGTAGTAACTTCACTGATCTTATTGTGTCCTGTCACTTGAGAGCCTAAGCTATCTGTAATCCATTTCTAATCCTGTCATGCCATTTTTGTGTGAATGTGTGAGTAAATGCTATATTTGTGTTGTGTTGTAACTTGTGATCTTTTAGTAATAATGTAAGATGCAGACACAGCAATTGTAGAAGATACAATGTAGTAGCCATTTTTCTGCAGAGATCAGAATGACAGGCTGTTTTCTGAGGGCGTGGTGTGTCTTTTCTTTAATCACTGTGCGTTTAATATGACCTGAACTGACATTGTGTAACTGTGTGTGTCTGTCACTGTTTGTTAGTCACTCTCTTTGGAAAAAGGACTTTATGTTACACGCTCAGACTCTCACAACTGCTGTCCAATCCTATCTGTAGCTTCCACACACAGTCACAACCAACAACACAGAGTTCAATTACGGTGACTTACATGCACCATTGACCTCAGGTCCATTCAATCCAATCAAACAGCCTTAACTGTTCGTCTGCCCCTGAGTTTTCACGTTGGATTTCTCCAGATAGTTGCTATGCTGGTTGTCCTCTTACCTAACAGATTTGGCTTTGGATTGTGGATCTATTTTAGGTTTTCCTTTTCCCCAAAGGATCATCTCGATTTCCTTTGCCCTCTGTTTTTTTTTTTCTGTTTGACAGCAGGTGCTGTGAAGTGAAAATAGTTATAGGTTAAGTTCTCCGTGGAGATCTGAGTGTTCCATGCTATACACAGCAGCATCTCTGTCACTCAACTCCTGTGGTGGTTAATACTGGTGTATGGAGCTAGCACAAAAAATATTTCAATATTGACATTATACATCAGTTATATGAGTCATTGGAGTTATAGTTCTTATTAAAGTGTTATGATACTCTTTTAAACACATGTTAGAAGGCTGGCACTGCCCAAGTTGCATAGTTGAACATTTTCTGGGTTGATTCCCCTTTAAAGTAGATTCACTTTGTTGTAGAATTGCTGGAGCAAACTTTGTTTATTAATGCATAATATAAATTACATTACACTGCAAAATTATGTATTCTTTTGCTGTAGGCAGATGCACAAGTAGTTGTTAAAATACAGTGGGTGTAGTGTAATTACACTGTCAGTAACCTGTGGCCCCAGCAGAAAAATCCTATGCTTCGCTCCAGTGAGCCATCACATCATAATGCCACTTCCAAATATACAATGTTCTGTGCATATTCTTGTAGCTGGATTGGTTTCATCCATCATTACATGGCTATTGGAAGCGACTGATAAATTAGGTTGATACTGATAAATAAATATAATGGGTAAGCTTTTAGTTTAAGGTAGTTATTCTGAAGGGAAACAGTACTATTAACAATTAACGACAGGTAATGTTATGAAAGCTCCATAAGGAATTGTGTATTTACATAATGGTTTTAATTAGAAGTCTTTTCCCTTATCTTACCCTTTTTTCTGTAACTGTGTAATGTCTCTGCTCCTCGCCGGTGGCAGTTTCTCTCATATCTTGCCTTGGTGGTCTGTTAGTGGCCTCCCAATGGACCACCAGTGTTTTTCTCAGATATTCTTAGCCTCACCTCAGAGAAGATATCAGGCAAGACTTGACAGAGTACCCACTCAAGGGTCAGACAGCAGAACAAGAAAAGCAAGAGAAAGAAAATAAGATATAGTGGATGTGAGAGCATAGCCTGGTTCATCATGTGCTGTGGTAAAGGCCCTTCATCTACAAGAGAGACCGCGATTAAAGCTAGCGGGTGCTTCGTGGCAAAGTTGAGTACAGCACTGACCTCAGGGTTATAGCTTGACATGAAAGACCGCAGAGATAGCCCCAACTGAGATCCCAGTGTTCAGAAGTTTCCAGAAGACTGCATGCTCTGTGTTATTACTCATGAACTGTCCTCATGCAACACGTACTGCTCTGAGTGTAGATTTTCTAATGTCAGTCTGTCTATGTTTTCTGCACACACGGGATGTAGAAAAATGCTCTGGATCCAGAAAACAGCCAATAAAAATATAAACATTTATTGCTCCCTAATAGTGATTATACTAACTCGCATAACGACATTAAATAAAATTTTACAGCAGTTCATCTCTGGACCTCTTAAATATTATATACTTCCTTGTGTATAAGCATCCTTTATTTACCTTGTCTTTCCTCTCCTCATTTCATCCTTATACAAGTAATTTGAACTCCAATGTAATCGGAACCGTATACTAATATAACTTATTCTTTTCAACAGGGCATCAACATAGTGGAGCCCAGTAATGCAGAGCCCCCGCCCAGGCCTCCAAGCCCAGCCATGTACCAGCTGGATATTGTCCTAAAGAAAGGGAATAACCTGGCCATCCGAGACCGGACAGGTAGGAGCTTGGTTTAATCTTCCTGCTACAAAAAACAACAGGGAGAAAAATCTAAAGAGACAGCGTGAATAGCCTTATCTGACTTTTATCTGGCCCAGTTGTCCTGTATGTCTATGTGCACATCTATTTTTTTTTTTTTGGTAATGCAGGTAGGGCTGGACACAGTGCCAAAGATATTTTTCTCTGCAGTGTTTTATTTTATATTTTCTATTCATTGTTCTCTTTCCGCTCTTTCAATATAAGTTTTATTATACGCTGTGTCTTCACAACTCTCTCAATTATCTACGTGTGAGGTGAGCTGAAATTACCAGGCATGATCTGGTACATTTCCTGTGCACTGGGGCATGAAAATAACTCGACTTAACACAGACCATTGTGATATTTTACGGCAGGGCAGTTGATATAGGTATGATTGACTGATTACTTTAGTGTGACTAAATCATATTGTCCTTCCACTCATGGTGCAACCAGTACAATACACAGCTCCCAGTTTAAGTGCATGCTTAAATACATTTCTCATTAAGCTACTTCGCTAAAGAGGATTTTCTCCTGAACGTGTTGGACAGATGGCCTCCTGCCAATTGTGGAGGCTGCCAGAACACTAGCCCTTAAACTGTGCTCAAATATGTGGTTTTATTTCACCTGGTGGTAAGGCCAGGTGACTAAAGAAGGCAGGGGCAAAGACACTCTTTATACAATGGTTTGGATACTGATGGACACTGAGGTCTCATTAGTGGTTATAGGAGTTGCCTTGGCGACAGACATGAATAAGCTGCCCTGCTCTCTCTGGTACATTCTACCTGACTACCTGTCCGTCTGGATAATGAGCATCGAGTGCAGAGCTCACCTGTCCTGTCCTGAGCCCATCACGACAGCTCATTACAGAGAGAGAGAGAGAGAGAGAGAGAGGGAAAGAGAGAGAGAGAGAGAGAGACTCAGCCAAATCACATAGGAATGTATGGGATAATTCAATATGAGCACTAACTGTCTAATCTGTCCAATCATTATTGCAACAGATATCATTTTAAAGATAAGGATCGTCCCTAATGGTATATGCATCAGTTCATGCCACTTCCTGAAATATCCCCAAACTATGTGCATATTGCTTCAGCTGCACATCACAGACATGTGATTAGCTGCTGTAGCCACGTGTTTAGGTTTAAGAAAAGAAGTACGTGTGTGTGTGTGTGTGTAAAGGTAGCTGGGGGAAACTGTTCAGTACTCCTCCCCTTTGATTTACAAAAAGCCCCGACATGAATTATTAATGACTCAGCCTTCAGTTTTGTCTGCAAAACACTCAACATCTTTTCAATAAAGCACCAGCAATATGGCGTTTCAGAAAGTTTGGATATTTATACCCACTGAACCGAAAAATAAGTGAGCTTAAAATACCCACTAAACATGGAGATGAGCATACTGATAATTTCATTATTTCTTAAACTAGTGATGCATCAAACACAAACCACAGAATCATTTAGCATAAAAATAAGTATTTCTCTAAACAACTGGGCAGGACTAAAAAAGTAGATATTAATAGTAGTTATTTGCAGTGGCTGAACAGGAGCCCTCAGTATAGGCTAAGGATGTGACAGGATGAAATATATAATTCACAAATGTGGAAAACCAAACGTGTACATTGAGACAGGAAGGATAATTTTAGGAAAGACCTGACTGGAGACGCATAAGGAACAGAATGTAAACAGCCAGGATGAATGCATCAATCTGAAGCGTTTACCCTCAGACAAAGACAGAGACGAGGGCCACTCAGTTCCACATTAGCGCGCTGTCTTTCCTTTTGTCCCTTTGGTGAATATCCAAGTGATGAAAGAGCCATTTCACCTGAGCAATAAACAAGGACAAGTGGGCAGCTGGAAAGTGCAAATGGAACAGGCCTCACAATTATTCACAGGATGTGTTCTAGTAGCAATCTTTATTGGTTTAATCAGATGAGAGGGTGAACATATTAATGTGCATTAAACAGTCTGACAGGAGAGGGTCAATAAAAGAAAACTTAAATTTAACACTTGTCCCGACCATTCTTATTAAATTATATTTGTTTTCTCTAGAGTTGATTTCTGAGGTTTTTACTATAATCTTTGTGCAATGATAAAGTGTAATTATAATAGATGTGGAATGGCTTACCTGCAGTAGGTTAGTAGAAGAATCCCTACAGTAAAATACCTTAATAGTGTTTCAATACCATTCTGTCTTATTTCATCCAGATTATGAATGTAAGTGAACATCAAGCATGTTGAATATAATTAAAGTATGTGTACAGTAAAGGATGAGCTTTCTTTAGAAGCCTCTGATTTGCATGTTCTTGAACTTGCATTAATGCTGAGCGTGCAGGACCTGTCAATTAAAGACTAAGGGTTTAGTGACTGTGACACAGGGCGGACACTGATTTTAACCCAGAGACACAGCCCACGGGTTGACATGACATTCTGGTAAACCAATGTATCACATCATTACACAAATATAGTATATACCACTGGATGGTAGTGTATTCCTATATTTTACTCTCACTGTGACACATTTGCCATTTGACATTTTACACAAATCACAGCTATCCCTGAGCAGTAATGATGACCTAGGCGAGGTTTTAGATGGTGTCGCTTGGATCATGGCCAGTTTGACCACCAGTCGTTGTGTTCATACGCTCACACAGAAAGTGCAAGTGGCTGAGATGACACAGGGTTGGGACACAGGAGTGAAAGACATTCAGTGAGCAGAAAAACGTGCTATGGTTAAATTACTAATATAATAAGATGTTTGCTAACCCTGTCCAGCAGATTCTACCTGTCAAATGTCTTTGGAATTTCACCTCCTACAGTACAAGGGCAGCACCTTGTTGTGTCCCTAGTGGCATCATCCTGTCTTAGTTGTCACTGAGCCACCACTGGGAAGATCTGAAGCTTTATAAGTGACCTCAGATGAAAACACACTGACCTCTTTTTCTCCCTGTAGTTCCCTGAAGGTGAACCATGTTTATAGGCCAGGATGTGACACAACATGTTTGTGTGACAGAGGATGCAGAGGCTGCGTTCACTTGAAAATGATGTTGTGTTTTGTTTACAGTGTTTCTTTATTGTAAATACTTGCTTTTCTAAATTACAGTGCCTTGATTTTTGGACTTGATGAGACGCGCAGGGATATTTATAGTTTTATAGCATTTGGTCATTGTGGAGGTTCTGACTGCAGATTAGTGTGAAGGTGAACCCTGTTAGCTATCCACACCAGAGAAGGGTGTAGAGGCAATTTTGTCTGTGCAAGAGTCAGAATTAATTAAGAGCACCAAGTCATGATATTATGTCCTCTTGTCTCTACTACATGTCCTAAAAATCCTGTTTGATAGATGTTAATCCATGAATGGAGAACACGGTAACTGACTAAATGGGTTTCATTTATAGGTCAAGTGTGTTTTTATAGACTAATGCAAGAACAGTAGTTTGGGAAAAACATGACTGCCTGTATCAAAGTAATAAATAAATCTAGAAACGAACACTATTAACTGTAAAAATTCTTCAGTTCAGTATTTCCAGCTGAGAAGCATGATTTTATCAGCCATTCTCTGAGGTTCTGCTGATACTGAATGTAAAACACTGATTAGTCTCTAGTTTCATTGTGCCTCGTCATGCATTTGATTCCCTATGCTTATTTCCAGCCTTTCAAAGCATGAAACATCAAGAACTTGCATTACTTGAGCACTTTTCTAGTCCTAGAGGTATTCCTCCTTATCTACCTTGGTTTGTGTGTAATTGCACATCATTATGCATATCCACGCTATGTCTAAGTTGTAACACAGTGTCTATGGTACTGCATTCTAAGCATTTGATGTAATTTTATCTTAGTGCACAGTATTAAACTCTTTACTTTGTGTGTGTCTTTGGTGGTATGTCTATATGTAAAAGATTAATACTAATGTGAAGTCTTAAAGTGAGTGGTGTTAGTTTTTTTGCAATTGCTTTGTAAGAGAAGTTATACAATACTGCAGGCCTAACTATCTATACTGATGCACAAGAGTCTCTTAAAATCTGAAAACAGTGAGAAGCACAGCCTGACACTACCGTCAGCATGTTGTTTCCCCCTTTTCTTCAAGTCCCGTCATTGGTTTCTCACCTCTCATATTGTCCACCCACATACTGTGAGGCTGTCTTCTTTATTTCACTTTCCTTCCAGTCGGCTCAAATAAATTAAGCAAAAGATACGCTGTCGATGGAGCAAAATCACATTGCACATTAGTCAAGGTTCATTAGGGTAAATGTCATCAAAGTAAATTCCTCTCAATATAAGCGAAAGCATATGAGTGCATCATTGTGTGTGATTGTAATGAGGACACCCCCCACCCCCTGTTGGTGAGCTTCACATGATGGAGTTTCTTGTCTTTCAGCCTAATACATTCTATTGACCAGATTGCATTCTGGGTAATGGGAAACCCCAGTGCCGCAACCATCCGTCAGTTGTGACACTACACATACGCCAAGAACACACACGCCCACACCGTCTACAATCTGAATGTGAGGCAGTTCTAGAATTGCAGGTCAGACGTGACTGAGGGGTTTTATGGGCGACTTTACTCCATTTTTCTCCTCTCCTGTTCTCACATCTTGACAAGCATCGGTGAGCCTCTTCTATGCCGTAGTTCTTAATAACAGCGTTTTCTGACGGGCAATGTGTTGGCCAACTCTAAAAAAGTCCTGCATCGCTGTACTATATCTGTGGTGCAGACGGAGCCTAGGAAAAAGACAAAGTTCAGATTGACCCCTTGACGGCATCATTATACAGACTTGTCTTTTGTATTATAATTTGCTGCTATTTTTACATGTTTTTTTTTCTGATAGCAAAGCAGGAAAGGTTTTCTTCTGTTTATACTTGCAGTCAGAATCTGCTATTTTTCTTAACCACCATTTTCATGCCTGGATTGTAGCAGCAGGGAGATGTTTTGCAAACTGAAACACTGATTTCGTTGTGACATTTTGCATTATTGATAACTGCTATGCTATCAGCAGGCAATTTGTCATTGTGTTTTCATACCCATCACAAATCCTTCAATGCTTTAGTTGGATTAGTGCTAATTCTATATTTTTCACTGAGTGCAGTAAACTCTTTTGGAAATACTGAAACACATTTAAACAGTTACTTCTTTAATACAGTTGATGATCATGAGAATACCATTGGCTGGCAGATAGGATGTGTTTTAATGCAGTACTCCAGTGTATTATCCAAAACTGTGTCTTCATTTTTCTTATGGGGCTACTTATTTTTAGTACGTGATTTCACACTGTCTACGGTGAAATGTAATTACCTCCTCATACATTATCAGTTAATAATTCAGCATTTGTCTGCCCTGCACTGACACAGAAAGCCATAGATCATGAATATATAATTTTTTGGTAATATCTAGGAGAATGATGACAAAAATGGAGAAGCAGTATAATTAATCCCTCTATATACAGTACTAGTGTGAAGTTACTTGACAGAAAGTAGCTAGAATACCCAGAAAGAAAAAAAGAAAAAAGGTTTTTTTTTTTGTTTTTTTTTTAAGCATGAGTTATCACAGCCCTCCCTATTACCCTTTTCTATCTTCAGTAACACGTTCCTTTCATTAACCTGTAAAAAAGACCCGACCGTATCATGTCAGATGGTGCAAACTGTCCAGACATGACCCTATTCTCATATTATGGCCTGATAACTGCAACCAAGGTCTGTTCTCCTCAGCGTAAATGTCACAGACACTACTCTCCCCTCCATTGTCTCGGACAGACAGCAGTCATCCTTTATTTTGTCGTCCAAGTTCAAAGCCTTTATGTCTGACATTACTGCCAAAAGCTCAGTTCCTTTCACTCTTATGCTAACTTTGTAGACCGCTGTCTAACCATGCATGTGTGTTCGGTAAATTAAACAAAATGTGCATTATACTCTCTCTGCACGTGGTAACATATTCCTGGTGAAGGTCAGGACATTTTTGTTAGTATATCTGTGTGTGGTAGCTCCTATTAGTTTCTCAACAAAGACGAGCACATACTGTATTTCGTCATGTCCCTTCATGGGTGTGAAATTCATAGATCCTGCTCTGTTTTTTTTTTTTTTTTTTTACTTTATTTTTTTTGCTCTGTTATTGCTATGGGGTTTGTCTGCTGGCTGTTGCTAACTCCCACAGCAGCAATGGCATTTGAATGGAAGCACTATACTTTGATTAACTTTTCTGAATTTGCAGCCAGCCCCCTCGTTGCATGTTACATCACTAATTTAGTTTTGAAATGTTTTCTATCCTAAAATGACTTGAGTGCCTATTGCTTAAAAACACCTCAAAATGTTGATATGCAAAGGCAGTGAGGTCTTTGAAAAGTTATCGTTTGTTCCTTCAAAGTTATACTTAAATATTAATACTAGTTAAAATACAATATATCATTAACAAAGATGAACAAAAGCTTGTGATATATTACAATTTATACTTTTTTTTCATTTATTTCTATTCTACTCTAGGCAGCAAGTGAATATTTAGCCCTCGAAGCTGATGTGTTGGAAACAGCAAAAGGGGCAAGAGTAGGGGTGTGAGTCACTTTGACAAGGGAGAAATTGCAACGATAAAATCACCAGGTCAGAGTAACTCCAGATCTTGTCGAACTTTCCCAATGAAAAGTGGTTAGTACCTACCGAAAGTTGTCTAAAGAACAACTGCTGGATCACAACCAAGAATCAACATTATTACCACAGAACCAGCTCTGACCTGAGACTTCTGAAGGTGTGTGTGGTATCTGGACCAAGACAGTAGCAGCAGATCCCTGAAGTCCTGGAAGTAGAGAGGTGGGGTCTCCATGGATGATCAACTGTCCTGAGATTGGGATGTTTTTTAGTCAATTTGTGGTCTGTACTAACCACTGCAGACCAGGAACAAACAACAAGACCTGCAGTTGTGGAGACGCTGTGACCCAGTCATCACAGTTGCAGTATGGACCTGGTCAGAGTCACTCAGTTCCTTACATTACTTTTGAGCTTCAAGGACTAAATGTTCACTTGCTACTTTATATATAGAACCCCCGTGAAATGTACCATTGTATTGAAATAATCAATATTCTTACCACTTCTCCTGTCTGTTGTCATAATGTTATGGCTGATCAGTGTAAACACTGCAGTTGTTGCCATCTAAGTCTTCACAATGCAGTGATTACACACAATAAATCAATCAGTTACAGTGGAGACATAGTATTCTCTCTGATTATGAAACATTAATAAGCCATGGATTATTGACTTTGTCATGGGTGATCGTTCTTGTCTTTTCAGCCTATAATATATTTCCATCTGTGTTATATAGTGAGTCAGGTACTTTTCCCTGTAATGGCACCGCAACATTCTTCATCATTTTTGCCATGTAATGTGGCAAATCAAATTTTTATAGCACTGCAAGGCAAATTCTACTGTGGGAAGCTTGTCAGAAGAGCTTGAGTGAGAATCGACTAATGCCATAACTTTCTCTAAGTACACCAAAGGAATCAACTGGAAGTTAGGGTGATGAAGCTTAATAATGTAATTTAATTTTATGGAGCTGGAGGGGACGGAAGGCAGAGGGTGACAGTGGAGAGACAGAGCAGAGTGGAAGCTAGAGAAGAGAACACAGCAAATAAAGTTAAGGTGACTGATGCAACACAGTTCAAGAAGTACACTGACAGAAAGTAGATATGTGTTGGATGATCAAATCAAAACTCGCATAACTGAATCTACTTCACTTTGTATCAATAAAAGTCAGATCTACTGCTGATGAAAGAGAAATATTCCAGCGGAATAACCCTGGTAATATAGAGAAGAAATGGCTTTTCCACTGCTCAGTTCTCATGCCTTTCTGCTTCAGATATTATGAACTCTGGAAATCTAAGGGGAAACACTTTAAAGGTTGGGTGCACTCTAGCCTTTTTTCAAACATACAGTAATTGTAGGTTGCACTTGGAACTTTATCTTGCACAATAGACTGGGTTCTCCTGGCTTCAAGACCTAAATGGCTGATTTTGGTAAACAACTGTGACTGAAGTTTTTACTCCAGTGCTCATAAATCACTTTAAAGCGCGTGAAACGTTATAGTAGTGATACGGATATGGGTTGCATATCTGTATCACAGATATGTACCTCTCGTTTGTCTGGCACAGAATAAAAGAGGGAAACTTATTGACACACAAACACGCTGATCAGTATCTCATGGCCGCTGTCCATTAGATGTTCACTGAGGATAAATGTGCGGTGGATCATGAGTTCAACTACCTGTCAGGAAGATGGAGAGCAGCGTTCAGACGGAGTCTATCAGGGGCTTTTAGCTGTGCCTGTGCACCACACCCAGGGCAAATTTACCTGCTGAGTGCACTGCTGGGTCTGCTCACAAACACATCTAATTCTACTCTCTGGTAATCATGGCGCTCCGTGGTCGGTTTCAGTAGCATCACTTAAGATTCATAGATTAACACTTTGATATCAACCACTAAATATCTGTGAGCTACAAATCACTCACTCACTCATATCTATATTGCATCAAAAGATGAGCAGATTAGCCATGTATTTTATATGGAAATTCTAGGAAATCATAGATTTTGGGTTGAAGAAGGGGGCCCCTGTTCCACTTTCAGTTACTATGGTAACCAATGCCCTGAAACTGACCTGTTTTTTTTTTTTTTCCTTTTTGATAATTAATCTTATTTCTACATGCACTAGTAGTGACATATCCTACAGAGACCAGGTGAAAAAACCAAAAAAAACAAACTGTCTTTGAAAGTCAGCTCCCTTATCACACAGACAAGTGAAAGGTTTCTCAATGAGTTGCATTTTATTTCGGAACACATGATTGCTCCCTATTTCTGGCCAGTTGGGAGTGTTTTGACCTGCTTTTATGTGACACTGCTTTATGGAGTCTGGTTAAAAAGTGCAGCCTTGAATGTCATTTGTAATACTAAAGTTCAGTCTATATCCTACTGCTGACTCTGCTGTTAATGGTTGAATATGGTTTCACCGGACTGAATGTACATAACCCATGGTTCTGCTATTATTACTCAAATACGATTCATTTTCCACCCCCCATGGATTCACCTCAGTACCCGTGGACCCAGTGTGTTATACTCCTCATGTCGATTCCCCATTTATGCAGCACATCCATTTCATGGCCCTTTGCCTGCGTGGTAGGGTGCACCAGCCCATGGAAACTACTGAACTCCTCAATGCCAACTGGTTTTATTTATTCCTCTAAAGCTTATTGATCCTCTAATTCCTATTGCCAGTTGGCCTATCGACTCACTGGCCATCGTAAGGGACATGTCACTTACTCACTCTATGGACTTTCTCCAGCTGTGTGTAGTCTTTGAGAAATTTAATAAAAATGTCATACAGTTGATTTCCAAGATTTCCACTGCAATCCCTCCTCTGTACTGTACCCACGCTTACTCATATTCAGCCGCCACCCACCTACATACAGCACCAGTCTTTTCCATTTCATGCTTTTCAGCCTGCGTGTGTTTATGGCACCATAAAGCTGGCACTGTGGGATGCAGGGCTCAGAGCCAGTGATGTGTGTCTGGGGAATATCGACCCAGTGGGACGGTAGAAAAGACAAAAAAGAGCTGCTGCTGGCTTAGACAGTAGTGGCTTTACTCTCTGGGACTATTTCTTAATTAATTTTGGCATCACTTTATGGTAATGATACAGCTTAGTTCAGTTCTCCCCAGAAATTTCCCTTTAAATATTGAAAATTCACTGAAATTTGCATTCACTTTTCTTAATATTGTCCTTGCAGTGCCTTTTAGCGACACTTTTTCTTTTCTTAACTTATCCTGTCATCCTTTCCTGGCCTTTCGCTATAGATGTCCTATAGTGATGTGTCAGGGAGTCTTTTGCAGAAGGGCATATGTATATGTGTGTATTTCTAACATCTCTGTGGGTGTTTGAGGTTGGGTTACATTTAAAGAAGTGGACATCTTTTTTCCCAGCAGGCCCTCTCTCACACCATAGCTCTCTGGCAACCGAGAAGCACGTCAGCACTTTTTACCCTGGCAAAGCACATTTTGTGTTTAGTAATGTTAATGAGTCAAATACAAGATAAATGAGTGTTAAGTATACTTTTACTGTAAAATATTCCAAACGAGAAGCTCTTACCTTGACTTAAATTTCTTGTGATAAAACTAATCTGTATCAGTGCTGAAATTAGGACTTGTTTTCTTCTCTAATAAGCACCTATAACAGCATTATGTAAGAGCCTTATCTCATGTTAATGATAGAGAATGCCACCAACTTGAACTTGTGTAAACACTAAGAGAACTGAGCCTTTTATTAACTAGTGGCTTTGCTGTCAGCCTTGTTTACAACAAAGCCATAGTCATGGCTGCCTGACAGAAAAGAGCAGATTATAATAATAGTGTTAGGCTTTCTGTGCTGTTTGTCAACCCAAAATATCTCATATAGAGATCCTGGTAGAAAAATGAACTGATGTATAATCTGTGTGTGTTACAACTGTGATCACATAATTTTCTTTCTTCTCAGGATTTGGTTAATAATCATCGGTCTTTGGTCACAGTGCATAATCACATGACTCTGATTAGAGACCCATGCAGCACAAACTATCACATCATTCCAAGTTACTGTTTCAATAGAAGCTGCTGTTGATCTTTACATTTGTTTATATAAGTAGTGATGGTGACAAAGATGAGTTGGGGGGCACTAGGGCTGCACGGCTGTGATAAACTAATGCAATCGTAACCTGTTAACATCCACCAGGTCAACAGCAATGCATTATTATGGCTACAGTCTGACTCAGTGTAGAATGAGTTTCAATCACATCTTTAATCCAGAAACTAGAAGAATGAAGCCTAATAACATGCAAATCAGAGTTACAGTTGTTTCTGTAAACTGTAAATTTCCAGAAAATTACACTTGCTTTGCTTAAGACATTTCATGTTTGTGTTTGTTCAGGTTATTCACATTGTGAAAGGATAGTTTGTAAATGTAAACATTTTCATGTAATTTAACTTTTTTACACTAAAACGTAGAGAAAAATCTAGATTTGTCTTTATTT
>JAPQRQ010011857.1:0-15176 GCA_037367365.1 Apogon talboti
ACTTTTAATACACCATAAAACTGTTAATATCTCCCGGTACATGACTCTGTCCTCAACAGCCCTGCAGGTAAAAACACACCCTTAAGCACTTTTAATCCACCATAAAACTGTTAATACCTGCTGTTATGTTGGTACTGTTAGCTTTGATGACAACCTAAAGCGGCCAAAACTTTCCCGGAGTTTAGCCCAGTTAGCATTAGCCGCCTTTCCAGGTCTAATTATGTGTTCAAAACTGGTAAATACGATAAATATGAACTAAGCAAAATAAGATATACTTTCCATCTTTTGTCAACAAACACAGGCGGGTTTAAATCTTCACTCGGTTTGTCTTTTACCTAAATTAGTGTTAATTACAGTGCTAGCTAATGGAGGATGCTAGCTAAACGACTAACACATCAACACGATTATGAATCCATAATCATTGTAAAGACAAATAGTCACAGTATTACCAAAACAGAGCCATAATCTTATCTTATCTGATCCTAATTATCCTTCAGCACATCTACTGGTTGTAACATAAATGTTCTGTAATAAATTCCGTTGTAAAATTGATTATTGATTGTTAGCTAGCTAACCCTATCTATGCTAGCTAAACTGCAAACACATTTATATGATGATAAAACCATAATTATTATTAGGAATAAAAAGTTATAGTATTACAAAAATAAAGTCATAGTCTTATCTATATTAAAATTCTTTGTATAAATACATAATATACGCATACCTGCTGCGTTTGTCTGCTGGGAATTTTAATAAATCTAAAAAAACCAACAAATAATTGATGATCATATTTCACCTTCAGCAGATATAGTCGCTGTAACAAAAATGTTCTACACTAATTTCTGCTTTAATACTGATAATTCAGTTTCAGCTAGCTAATGCTATCTGTGCTAGCTAAACTGCTAACATATTTACATGATGATAAAACCATAATAATAATAATACAATTTTATATTATACATCAATGATAATCTTATAGCATAATTTTCCTTGGAGATCAGTAGCTATTATTATTGCAATGTAGTTATATTTACAGATTTTTCTTTTGTCTGTAGGGTTTGTTACAGTTGTTCAACACTTTTCAGTGACTTAATTTCCTTTAAAGTCAATTAAATCGTGATCAATCATGAATCATAAATCAGACATCTTGTTGCATGGTCTTTTAGTCTAGTATCTTTTACAGTTTTCATACAAAATTAAATCAAAAGTAAATAAAATGCACAAAATAAACATTAAATCTCTCATTTGTCCTGTTATGTCAGTTTATTTATTTATTTTTCATTATTTAAAATCACAATAAACTGTTTAAAAAAAAACAAAAAAAGGCCAAAAATCTGAAATTGTTCTTTGACATTTAATGGTACCTATTAAAATTTACAGATGAGAAAGCATCTGTCATGGTAACATATTTGGTCAAATTTCCCAGTATTAATACATACACTGTAAAATATGTCAGTTGGGAGTTGAATCTGATTCCCATAAATACATAGATAAATTTTCATAAACTAACAATACCAGAAAACTCAGAGTTTAACTAAAATACTAATAAATAAATAAATAAAATAATAGTTGTTTATCCTTTAAATTATTAAAATATGCTGCTCCGTCAGACAACAGAAATCTATTGTACTGTAAATAATTGACTCCAAATGGTGAAAGTGAACATTTGGTCACAGAACAGACTTGGACATGATTAATGGGACTTAATGATGAAATCATTTACAGTGTCTGTTCACATCATGTCCAGCAGATGGCACCGTTCACCTTCTGTAGTCTCTACCCTGGCAACAGTTGCACACTTTATCTGAAGCATCCAAGAATGATTTCAGCTCCACATAAGAAACACTCTGATTTCTACACATTGACAGTTCAGGGACTGAGCCGGTGTTGGGTCCAGTGTGTCCTGTGGCCACACATCAGCAGAACAGCCATAAATCGCCGTATTGTGGTGAGTGTTTGTTTGACTAGTCCATGTGTCTGTGGGCTGTGAACTACTGTGGAAACAGGAGGAACGAGGCTGATGTGTGAAGTGGGAAACAGTGGGTTTCTGTGGCCGTTCCTGTTGTTCTGGGGTGGGAGTTTCCAGCTATACAGCTGAGGGGAAGCACCACAGGATGTCCTTTTCCTCATTCCTCAAGGATAGAATGACTCTGTGTGTGTGTGTGTGTGTGTGTGTGTGTGTGTGGGCTTCACATGTGTGTTTCTGTTCAATAACACAATGGCTAACAGGTTTCCAGTGTGTGTGTATTCTCTGATTTGTGCTGTGTGTCAGTGGCATCGCGTCTGTTGTTCAGTCTCTCTGCATGTGTGACTGTGTCATGTGTTATTATTGGACATGAGACCATGGTGTAGTAACTGTTGTTGAGGATAACGTTTCAATCCTGACCCTTTTCAAAGCAGATTCTGTCAATTTACTGGAAAATTCTCATTAAAAATGGAGAAAATAGCATCTAATACACAAGTCAACACCTCCAAATATTCTGTTTTCTGTTTTTTTTATGTAACATCAGAACATTTAGTTTTTCATATTTTTAATACCTTTTTTACGTACAGTCCCAGTCAAAAGGTTGGAATCACCTCATTCAGAGTTTTTTCATTGTTTTGTCACTTTCCACATTATGGGTTAATACTAAAGACGTTAAAACTATCAGAGCTTTTTAAAGTTAAGTTCATTTCTTTACCACTTTCTTCATAAAATCCATTTAACCCTCCGTATCTCCTTCTTTTGTATAATCTGCACAGTGCCCCAGTAATGGCAAAATTTGTTCATACAGTTTGTTTTTAACTTTGAAAAAAAAATTCTTTCATCAACTTGTCATAAACAAAAATACCAAATACTCAATTACTGTCATATTTTTAACCCTTTAAATGAAATACCCTCATAACCCTCATAATAGAAACCATAACATTTGAAGCAAAAAACACAAAAACATATTTTTCAATATACTACATAAAAATTGGATGACTTATTTTTTTTATGTTCTTCCTGTCATATGTCAGTGATTAACACCAACATTGGTTAATATACACTATTATTTTTTGTGCTAGGTCAAAAATAAATGATGAAATGCATTTTTTACTCACTTGGTAGAAGGGTGTTAGTGTAGGAAGTGAACAGTGTCTATAATGTTAACATCAGTAAATTAATGATTTTTCAATGAATCAGTTTTGTTGGGGTTTATTTTCCAGTAATGACCACTTTACATTATCCCACACACGAAAATTAAAATCACTATTAACTATTACGTACAGATTTGCAGACCTATCTGCTGAGTATTAGGATGACGTTTAATGGATTGGCTGGTGTTTACCTGTTGTGTTGAATTAAAGGTTCTGTTATTGATTATTAGGACTGAGTTTGCAAAGACGATACGATGCAGGTGTGAAACACTTTAAAACAGTTCAGTTGTTTTCATAATGTTGATTTTTGTGGCTCATACAGCGAGGGTAAGTAGCAACAGAAACAAATACTGTTGATTTCGTCTACATTTTTCCATGTCAATGTGGTAAATTCGTGACCAAAACACTTTTCTGATGTGAACTTTGATTTCCTGTCTGTGCTTTAGTTGCCGCTGGTTTCATTGACAGTTCACCAACGCCAACCGTCAATGGACGTATGAAGGTGTGGGTGAAGCCGACGGAGGAATGAGAGCGACAGCTGGTGGGGAATCCTACTACAGCATCAGGTCACATGGTCACATACATGCTCTATCCCTCTGATCCCCTCCCCTTCCCCTCCCCAACGCTAATGCTACGGCGAGGGAAAGAGCGGGAGGGTTTTAGAGGAGGAGGAGGGGGAGCAGCTGAGAGAGAGAGAGAGAGAGAGAACAGAGCAGAGCAAGAGGAGGAGGAAAAGGAGGCAGTGATCGGCGTGAGATTACAACCAGACTTGAACCGGAGAACAGACGACACGGACGACGCTAAAACAGAACCATTCCACCTCAGTCACGGAGGAGATAAAGGACGTGACGCCATCGGACACCAGGAGGAGGGTCAGGGGGAGACGGGGGGACGGTAAATCCAGGAGGGTCCGTCAGGGGACGGTCCACAGCCGAGGTCCTCCAGGTGTCAAATCAGGATCACCTCCCACCCGTTGCCGTCGACAACCAGGACGCCACCGCCACCAGCCAAATCAACACAACACCTCAGGTTTCACAAGCCATGATCTGGACCTGGACCTGGACCAGGATCTGGACCGAGTCCTGCTGAACACCATGGCCCAGGTGAGGAGATGCACAGACACAGACACGGGTTCAGTCAGGTGGGGTTTCCACGTGTTTAGGTCCGGACTCACCTGCACTTCAAACCCAAAGGAAAGACTTGGACTGTTTTTCCCATGTGTTACTGTGTAAACACGTACACAGGGCTCAGTACTGATCTGTAGTCACAATATTACAATAGTCACCATGATAAAAGATCTGCAATAGTTGTCACGATAAATAACAGAACAACATTTCGTTATGGTTTTGTTTTATAGTAGATTTTTAGTCCAGGTGAAAGTTAATGAGTCCATTTATAGTATTAATTTATTTCTTAAACAAAATGAAAACATAACAAGACAAAAACAATAGAAAAGATGCACAAATATGAAGACAAATGATGTAACAAGACTAAAATTATTTAGAATTAATGCTTATTTTGCTCATTTTTATTAATATAGAAAATGACAGTATCTGAATTCTTATTGAACATAATGGAGATGAATGATTTGTGGTTTTAACTCTTATTAACACTTAAACACTGAATAAATCTAAAACTGTAAAACTATTATAATGATATAATGTTTGCTGCACGTAAATATATACATGATATGAAGTAAAACAGCAAAACACTGAAACATTTTCTAAGCGTTTTAGTGGAAAATACGGGTTGACCGATATGGATTTTTCTGAGGCCGATATTTATAGCCGATTTTTGAGGCAGATATTATAGGCCGATTTTTTTTTTTTTTTTAAAAGCGCATTGATCATAAAATACAATTGAAACACTCAGATAATTAAGATTTTTATGTAGCAATATACATTGGTACTACACGTACACATAGTACTCTTTTAACATTTATTGAACTTCAGGTGCTGCCCACACAGGTGCCTAATCAAATATCTTATAACATTTTCACTACTGGTCAAATATTGGCTTTCAAAAAAAATTAAGGCCAATGGCTGATATTGAACAAAATCAATATATTGGGCCGATATATCGGTCTACCTCTAGTGGAAAATGAACCACAAAGAAAAAGAAAAACCTATAGTACGCCAATTATCATGATCATAAATATAACAATAATGAAAATAAACATTAACACTGGTTATTAAACAATACTTTTTTGATATTCATTTCTCAATTTAACAAAGAGATGTATGTACAAATGTATAGCTTTTGTTTCCAGCTCGTTTGTATCTTTATACACTCAAACATTTTCATAACATAAAAACTCATTTACCATCATTTGGAAGTTTTCTGTTCACATAATTTTAATAAAAATATGTAAAACTTGCTTATGATGGGATTTATTCCTTAGGTTTTAACATTTTCTTTCATATGACATCCAACAGCATCAGTATCCAGCCTTATGTTCAGATAGAAAACACACAGAAATACAAACACACACACTTCATGGGTTTGCTTCAGTGCCAACACCCCCCTGTTGTGTTCTTCCTCTGTTAATGTGTCACTGATTTTAACATCATATACATTTGGTGTGTGTTAGAGAGTTCACACACACTCATAGAAGCAGATTTCCAGTTGTTGGTCTTGTTCAGAGCAGTGGGTCCGAGTCAACGCCGCCCTGTTATTAGTGCAACCACGCTCATAATGACCGGTTTAACTTAATGACACTATGGGATGGATGGGGCCAGTGTTGGAGTTCTGCAGTTTGACGTTCGTCGTTACCAGGACTTATGTAATATTTAACATCAGGATGAAAGGCAGGATTATCAGAGCAGTGAAAGAGGCAACGGCAGGGTCAGGATACGAACAAACCCCACCTCTCATTATCTGAATGAAGGTTTGGGATAGAGAGTGTTTCATTCTTTAATTTGATATGACATATTTAACCCTCCGTTGTCCCACCCATAGAGGTCCTTCTAAACACCCAAAGCACATCATCTGCACAGCACCATAGGAATGTCTTTTATCATACAGTTTATTTTTAGCTTTTTAACTTTTTTTTGTATTTCATCAACTTGAGCCATAAACAAAAAATAAAAAATACTCAGTAACTGTCATATTTTTTAACCCTTTAAATGCACAAAAGAATGCATTGAAGTATACGCCATGTATTACCACAGTACTGGGACAACCACTGGCTAATACCCTCATCTTTGGTGCATTTTGCTACCACAGTACTGTGGCAATTGATGGAAGAAACAAGAAATTAGTGATAGTATATAGAATAGAATAGGAATTATTGTTGTAAATGCTCTATATGTTGTTGTTTTATGGTGTTCTTCCCTCTGTGCAGCCAGTGAGATTGAGGCTGGAGAAGGTGGACGGAGCTACATGTTTGACGAAAATTGCTATTTTTTTAATTTTCAGGAATCAAAACTCAGTCGTCTACATTGCAGTCGTAGCGTTACCCACTCAGCTGTATCTCTGCTGTCATACAGTTTGTCCTGTTTGCTGTCTGATTGACTGTGGCAGCAGGATGACCGGTTACAGTTCTACACATGGTAGAACCATTGGCAATAGACAAAACAATACTTTGTGCCACAGTACTGTGTCAATAGGCACTTTGTTATTTTAATCATTTTTATTCTCATATGTAGATGTGTAAAATAAATCAGAAACACATTATAAATTGGTTTTGTCTGGTTTCTCCATTTACCTAAAATGGTAAAATTAACCTTATAACCTTGAAGAGAAAACTCTGCATATTTGTCATATTTGTCAGTTTTTTTAGACATTAAAGGCTTCACTATGTTCTTCCTCTAGTTATTATATTTTGCCTGTTTACAGCTACAGAAATGTTGGTTTAATCAGATTATTTTTCATTAAAAACAGATGTGTTTGTCAAAGTTCAGCGTAATGCTGTTAAGTATCTTAACTCGGTTTTAGCTCCTTTTTGTCTGGTTTAACAGCTAATGTTGGTCATTTAGCTGCAGTAGAAGTTGGAGCATATGGTGGATTCTGCAAATTATCATCATTCGCTGCTCTTTTATGTTGTTTTAGGAAACAGAGTTGTGTACAAATTCAGTGGGACAAGGACAGGGAAGGTTTGGTAGCTCTTATTAACCCTTTAGGCACCTGAGTTTAAAAAAATAAAAAATTCAACTTTGATAACATTTCAAAAAGCTGTATCTTGGAAGTGGTTAGAGATAAATTCATCACACAAATGAGAAAAATATTGGGTATGAACCAACGTTTATGATGGGAGTAAATGTTCTCATCTAATTTGCATATTGTGACGTAACATGGTGGCGGCCATATTGGATTCCGTAGCTTTTAGTAAAATTGAAATGTGAACATATTTACATGGAAGTTTTCTGTGTGTTTTTGTTTTTTTTGTCATCTTATCCGTTAAATAAATTAACTTAAACATTAGTAGGAAGTAAAATGCAGTAGTTTTAGTATCTTTTTATCCAAATCTGTCCTTATGTATCCAAACTCAAACTAAATCAACTTTACTTACTTATTAAACCAGCTCAGGACCACGCCTTTAAACTGGATTTACTTCTTCACTTTGAATAGAAACATGTCCTGGAATGGTGTTAGGATTGAAGGGACACATGTCCGCCATCTACTGGTGAGAGGTGGTAACCAATTTTGGCAACTCTATCTGGAGCTATTATGGTCTGTTTCATGTGTTATGTTGCTTGTTGCAATATTGTGACTGTGGCGTATAACGGGCTAAATTTATCTCATGTTTTGTACTAAAATGTGTGTTTTTTTCCTTTCTTTTCTTCTTCTTTCTCGCATGCTTGTTGTTGTGTAGTAATAAAGACAGTAGAGCAGACTTAATGTGCAGAGAGTGAGTGTATTTCAGGGCTTTCAGTAACAAAACAGTGGAATGGGGGGGGGTATTTTTGTCTTGTCTCTATGAGGGCGAGGGCATCTCACACAGAGAAAGGAAGGTTGTGTATTTTTAGCCAATCGGCTCAAGTGATGCTGTTTATTCAGTCCATGTTCTGAATGTGTGCACGTGTGGACGCCGGGTCTGTGGGCTTTTCATAGTTTGCGACAGTGGTGGGTGTTCAGAAAGGGGTGGGGTGGTCTCTGAGGTCTTTATGTGGTCTGGGTTTAGAGGACAGTGGATGGTTGAGATGGAGCTGGTACCGAGTGGATCTGAAGCAGAATAAGTCAGTTATGTGATTGTGAAAGGTGCATTGTGGGTTTGGAAGTTGTGTGTGTGTTTGTGTTAGAGTCTTAAAACTGACAAAAAACTGGGTCCAGAGTACAATTTGCTTTTAGAATTAGAAGTTTTCAGATGTGAACAGTGAGTTGAGTGAAATGCATTATGACAGTGTGTGTCCTCGCAGTGTTATTGCCAGAAGTGTGTGTGTGTGTGTGTGTGTGTGTGTGTGTGTGTGTGTGTGTGTGTGAATATCAGGATATCCTGCTCTCTCTTGTGGACAGACGAACACATTTTCTGTAACAAACAGCAGTAGAAATGTATGAGAAGAAACTCTAATATCAGGGTCAAACAAACTGAACATAACAGGTCGTAATGAATATGCATGTGGCTAATGTTTGCAAACAAATGCACACTGACATGGTTAGTTCACACTTTTTTAACCTGTTGGCAGGAGAAGAAACAAGGCCAAGATCAAATGTAAACTTGTTAGGAAATGCAGCTAACAGGTTTGCCGTTCAGCCGTTAAACCAGGGGTGTCAAAGTCATTTTAGTTCAGGTTCCACATTCAAACCAATATGATAATAAAAAAAAAATATAATTACATTCTGAAAATATTTACATCTGCAAACTATTCTTTACAAAATATGAATAACATGAGCAACCTGAAATGTCTGAAGATAAATAGATGTATTGTTTTTGGTAAATGGTTTATTACAAGACGAATTCAACGTTCCCAAAAACCTCCATTTGACCCAGAACAGCCTCAGTGTTCTGACGTTTACACAGCGGTACCAAAATGTGCATTTTTAAATATTTTAATTGTTTTTTTGGAATCATATGAGGAAAATCATACAATTTCCAATCCAATTTTCAACTGGGAAGAGTGGATTTTAGTTAATGATATATTTTGCTGAAAGTCACTTTTTCCTCAGTTTTCTTTGTTTTTATTTATTAACCTTTGAATTTACTCCAAACTTTTATGAACATCCACATGATCATTAAATTAAATGTAGGAAAATACTTGATTTTCACTGAAAAATGCAAAAGTCAGAGGACAATATTGTTATAAATGGTGATAAATCACTTAGAAAAGGTTCACTGTGAAGAAACGTCGACCATCATAGATCCAGTTGTAGGTCTTTAAGGGTTAATGTAATTGTGTTTTTCATCACCATGTATAAACCTCAGTATTAGCCTTGAGTCTGAGCATTCAGGGTTAAAAATACACTTCCTGTGTTCAACCTGAACCAACAGAACGGCCTTTGAGACGTGGTCGATGTACTCGATCTTCTCAGTGACTCAGACTGATCTGACATGGCCTTGGTTCTGAAGCCTCTCGTAGAACATCTCCTTTTTATTCCCCTTCATTTCCACGGCTCTGACCTCGGCCGTTGAGCTCCCATAAAGCGCCCATAAAGACCCAAACATCCACCCACCGTCGACCAAAACCTTCTACTGATTTCCAAAGTTCCAATAGTACTCAGTCGTGACTTAGCTCAGAGCTTATTTTCAGAACGAAATGCTGTTTATTTGGGTTAACTTGAGATCTTTCCTGTAAAGTAGCAGATGAATTACAATACAGATTTTTGTTTCTTATAATTATAGGAAAAATACTGCTTTTTTAGAAATAAACTTTCAACTATTTTCTGTGTGTGAAAACATTGTAGTTTGTCTAGATCATTGTGTGTCCATGTTGTTGTTCTTTTTGGTTCTTTCTAGTTCATGTTGATCCTGTTGATAGTCTGTGTTCACTTTGTGTCTAGATGTAGACAGAGAGAAACATCCATCATCTGATTCAAATACAGACACTGCATCTGTCTATGCCCTGGATAGATTTGCATATAGATTTTCATATGTATAAATGTAAATATACTTACATTTATATGATATTTATAGCTAAAATACAACTATTAATGAACTATACAAACCAGAAAAACTGTGAAAAAAGGGTGAAAAAAAACAGTGAAACTCAACTATAACATGGCAAAACACGCTAGTAGAATTATTTACAATTATTTACAAGAATTCACGGCTAAAACCTTGCTAAAAATAATAAAAATCTTCCATCTCTCTCTCACCAACTGCATTCTGCTGCTCTCAGCTCTCAGTAAATCTAACATATTGATCCTTTAAAAATGTCCTCTGGTTATCTACGTCCACTCAGCTCTAGGTTTGGAAAGCCTGAACCCCCGAAAAGATCAGTTAAAAAAAAACAAATGTTGACTTTTGACCCCTGGGAAAAAAGAGGTGATCCATGGTCTTTACAACGACCTGGTTCATGTTTGAGCTGGGGGTCATTTGTTGAGTTGTTTGTTTTCATATGACCTTCCTGATCCAGTGATAATACAGACCAAATATCAGCAGAGATCTCTTCAATTATAGCAGGATTAGATCCAGAAATCCTCATGTTGGTGTGGACGGACGGACGGACGGACACAGGACATGTCTGTGCACTTCCTGTTTCCTGTCCACTGTCAACGTTTTATTACCATGCCCAAACATTTCCAGAACTTTCACTGCATTGGATGTTTTTCTTTGACAATGACAATGACAGATCCTTAAGTTATGAAGAAGTGGTTATTTTACCAAAGGGACAACAATGGAGCCAGTTCAGGGACAGATTAAGAACTTTTAGTTTGTAGTTGTATGTGTGTTTTTATCCTTTACTCTTACAAATATGAGGCATTAGCTCATCATCATCATCATTAAATAGTTTTCTCTTAATATGTTGTTTTTTTACATCATTCTCATCATGTTACATCGTCTTTGTCTGGTGTTTCTCCTCTAAACTTCTCATGACTTTGTTGAGGTCAGAAGAATTAGGAGAATTGATTCAGATTTAATATTATTTTGACTTCGAGGTGGAATGATGTTGTATTTTTTCACATAGACTGTAGTTCCGGTTCCACATTCAGCTCAATATGATTTCAACTGGGTCATGTAACATAATATAAATAACATAATCACCTATAAATAATGTCAACTCCAAAGTTCTCTCTATGTTTTAGTGTGAAAAAAGTAACATTTCATGATGAATATGTAAAACGTCTGCCGCCTGTCCTTAAAAAAATGTGAATAATATGAACAACCTTAAATTTCTTTAGAAGAATAAGTGTAAATTTAACAATATTCTGCCTCAATTTATCATTTCCACATGTTCATTATAACGTACAGATCACAGTGAATCTACAAATACACCAAACATTTAATAACAGGTAGAATATTGATGAAATTACACTCATTTTACTCAAGGTATTTCATTTTGTTCATATTTGTTCAGGTTATTCACATTTATTGTGAAATAATAGTTTGTAAATCTAAACATTTTCATGTAATTTAACTTTTTTTTTTTTTTTACACTGACAGAAAAACTTGTAGTTGTCATTATTTATAGTTTAATATGTTATTATTTGACTGGTCTGATCCACTTTAGATCATATTGGTCTGAATGTGGAACCTGAACTACAACAGTTTTAACATCCTTGATAGTTAATATCTCTGGAATTATCGTATTTGAGAACTTCCTCCCGTGTCCTGGATTAGACCCTTTGGTGGCCAGTTTTGGGCCACGGGCCATATGTTTGACAGTGCTGCTGTAGATTAAATATTGAGGTGAAGCTACTTGTGTGTGTTTATTCACTCATATTTCCAGTTTAAGTGCATTTAAACACTGGTTCAAGTGTTTCACATGTGGACTCTAACATGTCATGATCTTCTTCTTGACTTGACTCCACAAACATAATGAAGTCAGACACAAAAGCGTTGCGGTCTATTCTTACATCCAGGCTCGTAATCGACATCTCAGCTCCGGACCTGAGTGTTATCAGCGCTGAGCAGAGCAGAGGGGGGTGGGGGGAGGACGCCGAGGGGAGGGGGAGGAGACAAAGGAGACGCCGCTGCAGGGTCGCAATGACAAATTACAATCACAATCACATACAACTGCACGCTTTTCACATGTTTTCACATCACAGACGGAGCGTTTTGATCACGTTCACGGTTGGTGTTTGTTTAGTCTGAGATGAGAGATGATTAGAATATTCACCCTATATTCAGATGATCACACAGCGAGGGCGAAGGGTGTCTGGAAACACCTTTGGACACATTCAAATGACCCAGATGTTACATGTGTTGTCTGTCATTGAACCCATAATATACAGTTAGCTTTGGTATATTTCAGTATTCTATTCTATTCTACTCTATTCTATTCTATTCGATGATCCTTTGATTAGAGTACCTGGACTGACACTCACAATTTTAACTGTTTGGATTAATTTCCTCAATTTTAGTCAAGACTGTTTTTAACTTTTAACTATCTCTTATTCCTGATTTAACTTTTGTATTTTTATCTTTTTATCTTTTCTGCGCTCTCATTTTGTTTAATGTTTTATTCTCTATGATTTTAATGTAATTTTATGCCTCTGTAAAGCACTTTGAATTGCCTGTGTATGAATGGTGCTATATGAATAAATTTGCCTTGCCTATTCTATTCTATTCTATTTTATTACATAATATTCTATTATAATAAATTATAACATGAACTGAACATAATATTTGCATTTACAGACTGTAAACTGTGATGTTAGCTCACGTTTTCCACCATCAAATAAACTATGATAAGGTAAGACTTTTACAAAAGATGACGCAGATACTTGCAGTCGCATCCATCACTCCGTATCCTTCCCTGACTTCACGTGTCGCCCTTGACGACCAGCTGTTAATTCAACACAGTAATGAATTACAGGAGTTTCTGTCCTCGTTGTCTCTGTAGCAGATGTTGTGCAGTTAAATTCTTTTTTTGCATTTTTTTACATTTACAGTTTTGAGGAATACAGCTGTGACATTTGTGTATTTAGGAAATTTTTTTGCAATTGTATGGACTCATTACATACATGTCATTAAAATGTGGAATATAACACTTGTATTAATGTAAAGCAAATTAAAATACTCCCAAAAATGTGACTACAGCGTGGAAAAAATGTAAAGCTATGCTCTAGAGGACTTAATCTATGACGATAATGGGTTAAAGGCTTTTCATCCATTGATATTGTTCTTACACAAAATACTCATGTATATTTGTTTCTACCTAATTGCATAAGGGTTTTAATTGAATCCCTGTTTTGCTTTTATCCAAATTTCCTGTTTTGGTTGAACTCACCCCATATCTCTAGTATCTTCCTATACAGTAGGTTTAGCTTTAGTCTGTTCTGTTTAAGTCCATCTTTAAGTTCAGTAGCTCTGTGATCAGTGCCTACAGCGTTAAACTCATCGGGTCGTGTCCGAACTTTAGCCTCATGAAGTTCACGTTCTGCCTCCTTTTACCTTCAGCACTTCTTCTGATCTTTGTCCCGTGGAGTTTCTCCTCCACTTAAACATGCAGCTGCCGGATCCGCCCATTGGAGCTGATCTGAATCCATCCAGTCTGCAGGTTCCTCAGACCGAAACACCACGCAAAAACCTAGTGGCAGCGCCCGCCACCGTTCACTTTCTCTTTTTAAAAATAGCTGCCATGGCTTGTCCTTAAAAGCACAGCTGCTTCCAGTTTTGTTACTGCTTCGCTGCAGCTCATTCTTTTTAATTACAAGTGAAGCATTGACGTCCGCAAAGAGACGACTGTGAGGGAAAGGTCTCACTTATAATTCATAATGAAAGAGTATAAATAGCCTTTTCACTTCAGAACTTGTGTTTTTCAGATGCGTTCATGTATCTATCGGAGATGGCCCGTTCACATGACATTTTAAGATGACCATATCTCAGGAACGGCTGGCTAGAATGTGTTGAAATTTGACAAAAACCTCTCTTTGGACTCCAGGATGAGTATGGAGTCTTGTCTTGTTCTGCACTGCTGTTATTGTGGTGCAGTTCTGTCTGAGGGTTAAATTAGAGATAATACATTTGTTCTGTACATTTTAACATAAATATACTGTATGTACTCTCTACTCCTTAGATTTATATAACAATCTCATTACTTTAGATTTAATGCAGTGGGTTGTTTTCATTTTTGCATCATGTTTCATCCAAAAACCGAGACTGACTTCAACTTAATGCGTTGGTGTTGGTGTAGTGTATAATATTTACCTATATATACCCTTTCCTCAGCCTGGATTTAACATTTTCCTCTTGTTTTCCTATGTTCAGGATGTTTCCAGGTTTTCTCCTTTAGCCAGTCAATAATATTGTGTAACTATACCAAACTAAACTGACCGTAGTTCATCGCGCTCTTCTCTTTTACTGTTTTTAATGTGATGCAATTCTGTCTGAAAAAATGGAGTTGCGTACAAACGTGAATCGGTATGATCGTGTGCAGTGAAAACCTTTTAGATTGTGCATGAAATCCGCCCACTTAAAATATAACTGATGCTATCTGGTTTCAGCATAACTTACTTTTGACAACTTTCATCTAAAAATACCAGCATATGTATATACTGAGAATAGATCAGAGCAGCAGAGGCCAAAGAAAGGAGGAGGTTAAAGGGAGGGAAGAGAAAAAAACCCAGTGCGTTCACCCTCAGAGTTAAACAAACTAGGCGCTACAGATGGGTTTTCTATGAGCTGCTATTTTGGCCGTACGTGGCGTCTCATTAGTTGAACTTTGGCGACAGGTCATGTATCTGTTTTCTATGTGTGTGTGTATGTTCAGAATATGTGTGTCATGACTGGAATGTGAATTATGCAATGTATGTAACTGTAGCTTTGTGCTAATGTTCAATACTCGGTTGTAAAAGGAGAAGAAGAAGACTCTAACGTACACTTTAACCTCCTAGGACCCTCTGTCCACGTATGAGGACGAGAAATTCACAGCTTTATACAAAAAAAAGAAACAACTGTCCACCGCAAATGACATTCTATAAAAATTTTTAAGAATGCATCTGCAAAAACTGTTGCA
>JAPQRQ010011897.1:0-23393 GCA_037367365.1 Apogon talboti
GCAGACCCTGGTGTGGTTTGTACTGCTGCTGGTTTCCCAGCCGTGGCCTGTCCAGTGATCCGACACGAGCACACTGTCTCATGCCGTTATTTTGATGTTAAATTCGGAGTATTTACTGGCCCTTGTGCGCACTTGTCTTTAGTCTGATGAGTGGCAGTGTGCTCCCAATGTCACTTCTAAGAATGTTAAGGAAGTGGTTCGCCTTGGGAGCATAATAGTGTGTGGGCTCAATTTTCTTTTCCCCCAGACAGGAACATAGCGTGCTGTGTGAACTGTAGTAGTTTCTCAAAGAATAACCAACCCATTACTGTGCAAATATGAATTTTTCTGACTTTTTTTCATCTAGCCCACTCTCCTCTATGAATTCTGTGTATTATTTCAACTTTCTCTCTGGTTGCACCATGTGGGTAGATTCATAAAAGCACTCGACTGTAGAAAGCTATACCCCTCACCTGCTTGCTCGAGGCAACTGAGTAGTTACACAGAACTCTACAACTGACTGGGGAGCATATGTAGGAGTCTCATGCATGAAGTTCTGTTATTATATATATTATTATATATATAATACGTGTAAATATATGGAGAATACTCAAGAACTAAGTTGTGTGAATGCAAAGTTTCAGCATGTATAACTAGGGATGTATAAATATGTCAGATGAATACATATAGTACATACTAGGAAAGAAGAGGACAGTCATTATCTTTTGGTCTGTGTTGTATTGATACTACTAACTCTCAACAACAGAGGGATGTTGTGCACCAGAACACACCTAAGACTACAAAAAACACCAAGAAATCAACACTAAATATCCACAGGCTGCATAACTCACTGAATAAAGTAAACACACACCTCTAGTATGGTAGGGTCAGGTTTTCGTCTCCAAACTAAAACTCATAGCTGGTTATTTTGACCGTCTGTGTAAAAATAACACTGTTTTCTAATCTTCACGTGTCAGTTGATAGTTTACATTATAGCTCTGTTAGCTTAGCTCTGTTGTTAGACAGAACACAGCCACAGTAAAACCACTAATCACTTCCATTTCCTGTTTGGTGTGTGTTGTCAATAAAGATCCAAACAAAGTCAGAACGGTCACAGTTTAGTCTGAGCCATGGATCAGTAACTTACAAATTTACAAAGATAATAACATCACATAGTAACTTTATACCTCCATAACCCTCGTAATCAAACTCGAAACGCTGCAACTGTATTATCAAACTCCATTCTTTTAATTCAGAGCTGTGTCCAGAAGTGAAAAAAACAACAGTGCTTCTAGTTTTTATCACTTTGTCACTTTCTCTGACTCTAAAAGTTGTTTCTTAAGGGTTCTTTTGTTTCTTTGGTCAAAGGCCCTGTGGTGGTAGTTTTCCTCTGGAGACCAGCTGAGTGAGGCACTACTCCCTCTAGTGGTCAAATACAACCGCCAGACCATGAGTGTGAATACATTCAGTCCAAATCTCTAGAATTCAATACATTGGCGTCTTTGGCACCTGCAGAGCTCTTTACTCTGATCACTTGTGATAATTTTACGTTGTTTTTTTAATATTTGAAAGTACAAATATTACATAAAGAACTTTTAAAGTTTGTTTTGTAAAAGACGTTGGTCACGACGATGTGATGCACATCTGAGACCTTTACATAGTTATTCATAACAAAAGGGGGGAAATTAAGAATAATCACAATATAACAGAAAAATAACATTCATGTCAAAGTCAGAAAATGATTTTAAACTTTGGTGTCATTTTGGTTTAGATTATACTGACATTGGTTATCATATATGTCTCAGACCTACAATTGCAGAAGGTTATTGTACAGTAAGTTCATTGGGGCTTCGCATTGAGCTGACGGCTGTATTTCTTCTCTTGACTTACAGGGACATTGCAGCTCGGAATTGTTTATTGACCTGCAAAGGACCGGGTCGCGTGGCCAAGATCGGAGACTTTGGGATGGCTCGGGATATTTACAGGTACGATTCAGCAACAAGATACTGTGTGAACATACAGTCACCAGAACAAGAAAGTACACCCTCTCTGAATTGTTTATTTATCAGAACATTATATTTTTAAAAAAATCAAATGTTTCGTAGCAGCTTCTAGTTTTATTTAAGTCTCAGCTCAAGTATAAAACAACACACAACAGATTCACCTGTTATTATTCATTATTTATAACAAAAATCAAGCCAAAATGGAGAAGCAATGCACGAAAAGAGGGCGAATAATCCCAATATGTTATATAAAGCCATTAAATTTAACTTGCGCGTGCTTTGTGTTTCTACGACTGGAGCTGCAACCGCAAATCAAAAAATCTAGTGTTTGTCAGCTATTAAATTAAACAAGTTTAATAATTAATGCATTGGTTTGAGTGAGTGTTAAACAAAGAAAAATCAAAATTCTCCCCCTTAAATGTGAATATTTATTGATATCTTTTCTCCTTTGATGCATTAACCTGAATATTTTCATGCAGTATGAACCAAACGAGGTGTTTGAACACTATATTTGGAAACACTGATCCACAGTGTTCAGCATTAACAGAAATTTCAGCAAATCAAATAGTAAAAAATAATCCTTACTATACTGTGAGATGGCATCACTACAGTATAGACAATGTTTTACATAAATATTAAACATATAATCACATTTAAACTGGAATAGTAATGTAATGTGTCTACTTTTTGTGGTAGTCAATTCTTCTGCCTGATCATAAGCGTTGTGACACGTTCTGTTACTGAAGCTCAGCTGTAGCTGAGTGTTTATTCTTCATAACGCTGTCGCACTGATGCCTCCTCTTAATCTACACAAGCTCATCTGTAGCCCCAGCGGAGCTTCATTATTCTTAGCTCAAACTTTTTTAATACAGCTACCACACGTTCACGTGACGCCGGTTAAATGAATGCACAATTCTGCAGGGAAATCTCCCAAGCCTTTCATCTGGTAAGAAATTAGAGCAGGGGAAATGTGTCACAACATGCTGCTGTACCAATGCAGCACTTTCAAATCACCCGACGGAAAGTCACACAAGAGCAAAGTCACTGGCAGAGCATCCGGAGAAAGCTGTTGCACAGTCCCCCCGGGGAGCCACATTAGGAGCGCTTGATTTAATTGCTGATGTCAGTTTTTCAGGTGACTCACTATGATTTTGTTTTTATCTCTCAGCCTGGAGCTGTGGTGCCTGCACAGGGATTTTTTTTATTTATTTTTTATTATTATTATTGTTTTTTTCTTTGCTCATCGTTGAGGGTAGTTACTTTGCACACAATGCTGCTCTGCTGTTTCATGATGTGGTCCTTCTGCTGTGTAAAAGGCACCATGTGACTGAGTGCGTCTGAGGACATCACAGGGGACGGTGTCGCAGTCACAAGGCTTCATGTCAGCATTATATATTCTCTATCAACAGCCACGGGCACACTTGTACACTTTAGTGTGTAGACTGCTACACAAACAAACATCTCATGTAGTCTCTCATGTATCCCTACACCTTGGTGGGTCCATGGTAAATAACGCTGGGTAAACAATAGCCGTCAGTCGGTGGTTATCCTGAGGTGAACAACCACTATTATCAAGAGAAACACACTGTACTTTCAACAGAGCATCTGGATTTTGCTTTACATTAGATTCTGTGATAAGAGAAAAATATCTCTCATTTCATTTTATCATATAATTTATTTTCATTTACACACACACACAAAGAGCAGACACCAAGTCCCGAGGCTCATTTTCTTGTGTTCTTACTTTCTCTTCAACAGTCTGCTCGGTGTGCCTTTGTCTCTTCCTACTTGTTTTTTTTTTTTTTGCCTTCTCTCTTCCCACTTCTCTACCTCACACAGGAACAGACACACAAAACACCAAAACATATAAAACGCCTCATTTTGCGCTATAGATTTCCTGGGACTGTATTTAAGCCTTCCTAATCTGCGGCTCAGCTTTTAGGCCGTGTTGGTGGTGTTAGCAGACGTAACAAATATATCCATAAACCCTATGCTAAAAAAAAAAAGAGAGAGAGAGAGGTCGATCCCCTGATAAAGGGATTATCAGCCTTATGCTTTAACTCTACCATCCCTCAATCTTTTCAAAATAGTTTGGGATTTTCTAATGGTTAGATAAACCCCTGAATAGCAATGCACAAAAGAAGTCGCCTCGTGTTCAGGCCGTGTTTGGGAAAGTTGTATTTCACTGGCTGAGGTCATGAAGTGTAACCACTGTCAGTAAACTACAAGAAAAAATAACAGTTTGTTAGCTTTGATCTTGGTACATTCTTACTGCGGAAATCTTTTCTCCCTTTTCAAAGCGGCAAATACTGGACCCACTAAGCGCCCATAGCCACGGCCATTTGATCTCATTTCAGCTTTTGTCTGCTTCCCTCAATTTGTCCTTCTCAGATAGACGGCAAAATTAGAGGGATCCTGAGTGAGAGGGCCATAGCACAGAAGATGGTTTCGGGATTCCATCCTCTAATTGTGGGGCCTAAAAATGAGGGCGGTAACTGATTGCCACCATTGGATCGATTGTGTTATTCTAAGTGTTAGACTAAGGTGATGAGCGTGCATCTGTGTGGATGCTCTGCACTGTTTTTTAACTAGGCTGTCAGGCAAATAGACTGGCCTTGTGATTGTTTTCTCTGCTTCATTGATCATTTGTAATTTTACTCCAACAGCTAACATCTTATGCCAATATTTTTCTAAGTATATATTTCCCCCTTCAGCCGTGTTACCTGACAGGAGGGCATCTATATTCATCCCTACTCACTGTCCCCCTGAAGACACACTCTGAATGCAGTCTGTCATTATTCTTTTAACATCTGAGACTGAATTATAGAATAAAAGACATTTTCCTCATTGCTAATATGGCAGCATTAATTGCTTTTGACCATCTTTACTCGTCCCCTCCATGGAATAGCCATTCTAATCCAATGCACTTTTTGTCAAATTCTGCCAGTTCTGTCTTCTGTGTGCATACGGCCCTGGCTCTGTAAATAGGAAAAAAATAATGTGGCTAGGACTGATCCACAACACACACACCACCACCCAGCATTCTTTATCCGTTTTTTTTTTTTCTTTCCGTATATGAATTTTGGGGCAGAATTCCTACAGGAGCACTGGTCAGAGTGATGTGACACGTCTCGAGTTTGTTCTGAATTACATGCTCCACCTTTGTGTTATTTATGTCATGTCAAATTTAGTTAGTTTTTTTTTTCAGTTCCCGTACAGCAGTTTCATCTGATTTTTGGTAGTCGCTCAAACCATAACACTACCATCTGTGGACCTTCAGAATCTGGGCTGCAGAAAGCATTACTCATTCTTCTTTAGTTTCGCCCCTTCAGTTTTCTTTTTTTTTTTCATTTATTTATTTCGAGCAAAAGAGTAGCATTTTACAACACAAACAACCTGCATACAACAGTATACAAACAGTAAAATGTTTGTATGTTACTTAGTAGTAAATTTGTTGAACACTTTGAATAAGATTATTGATGTATAATATTTGACAAGATCATGGATTTTTAATAGTTTTGACTGAATAAACAGATTATGAGTGCGTTCTAGAAATCCAATCTTGCGAATGATCCGCACTGCTCGTTTCTGTAATGTGACTAATGGATTAATTGTGCATTGGTAACTGTTTCCCCACACTTCAACACAATATGTGAAGTATGGAAGTACCAAGGAGCAGTGTAAAGAATAGAGTATATTTTTATCAAGGTATAGTTTCACTTTATTTATAATTGAAAGGCTTTTGGAGATTGTAGTTTTTATATGTCTGACGTGGGTTTTCCATGATAATTTACTCCTAAGAATTTGTTTTCATTTACATTTTCAATTTGGACTGTTTCAATCATTATCTGTAGTTCTGAATTAGTTTTTGAGTTTCCAAACATCAATGCATTTCTCTTATTCAAATGTAATAGTTTATTATTGTCCATCCACTTTTTAAATTCATTTAATTCGTCATTTACCATGGTTACAAGTTCATTATAATTATCACTACTAAAGTATATGTGATGCCATCTGCAAAGAGTATGAGTTTTAGTGATTGAGATACATCAAATATCTTATTGATATAAACATTGAATAGTTTTGGTTCCAAAATGGACCCCTGGGGGACACCACAAGAAATGCCAAGATTTTTTGATGAATATTGTCCCATTTAAACATATCGTACCCTTCCTGTTAAGTAGCTTCTTAACCACTCCCCGGCAACCCCCCCCAAAAACCATAGAGTTTAAGTTTGTTGAGTAGGATCGAGTGATTGATTGTATCAAAAGCTTTTTTAAGATTAACAAAAATTCCAACTGCATATTTTTTTTGCGTTAGTTGCGTTAGTAATTTCCTCTATTGCTTCAAATATTGCCATTGAGGTGCTTGTTTTTGGTCTAAAACCATATTGACCTTGATTAATTATCTGATGTTTGTCAAGAAACTTTTCAAGTCAGGAATTAAAGAGTTTTTCTAAGAGTTTGGAAAATTGCGGCAGTAGGGATATTGTATTGTATCAATGCCTCCTATGTTTATTCTAGAAGGATTCTTTGCCAGCCTCTTTTTGATGTTTGCCTTTTTCACCTTTTATGTGTCCAACTGAGCACAATGATCTTCTCACAGCCGCTTCACATTCACACCTGGGAGCTGCCCACTGTAATTACAGTCATTTCCTGCGCAGCCATGTGAAGCCTCAGAAGAGTAGTTGGTGCTTCACTTAACTTGTCTAGTTTTTGACAGCAGAGAAAGTGAAATTTAGTGCCAGTTCTCTTCTTACCCAACAGGCCGAGGGAATTGAACTGGCACCTTTCCAGTCTCAAACCTGTGTCCACAGGCTATTACAGTCCTATTTATTATGGAACGTTTACCATGTATACAAACAAGTGATGTGGGAATAAAGTGTCATTTTTATGACAAAATCACCAGGGGCAAACAGATTTATGCCTCTGCACCAGCGGGTGATGCCAAGTGATGTTTTACCGCAGCCAAACACAGCTGACACCACTCAACTCGCATCTTGATGCATGTCCATTTGTCCATATGGACAGATATCGTGATGGATGGAGAAACAGAGCAGAGCCTAGTCCTAGTCTGTCCTTGCCACCGTGTGCCTGGAACAGGGTGAGCTGAACCAGGCCACGCACTCTATCAGCACCAACAATCAGATAAACCAACCATCAGATAATTTCTCAACCAATGCAAAGCGCAGGGCAGCATTAAAAATGACTCAGACAGGGCTTGGTCTGCAAAAAAATCTCCTCTCAGCAAGATAAGGAGTTCTTTGAGCGTCTCTCGCACAAACGTGTTTGAAAGCCAGAAATGATGCGATGGGATCAAACACAATTAATTGTTGGTTGTGAGAATTATTCTTCTTCCTCCTCCTCTCCTCTGCTTTTGAGGGCAGTGCTGTTGTCATGGTGATACTGCGGGAGATTTTCATAGAAAGCTTGTCATCGAGCACTTTATTTAGCGTGTGTTGTCTTTTGGACGATCAGAAATGACATACAAAACATTTCTAAAGCTCTTGGGTAGCATCACACATTAGTAATAACACTGTGATAGTGGAGTTACAGTTTGGTAATAAATAGATAATCATGTAATAACACGTCATTAGAAATAAGAAGGTCAGTTCACTGAAATTCATAGTATTTGATAGTACGTCACAGCATTTAACATGTCATTTGTGTAATACTGCCTTGAGACAAGAGAGAATGTTTGGAAAATGTATTTTAACGTTATAATATAGTAACTAGCATGTTCACATTTCATGCTATTATATCTTAATATTTATTTGAAAAAAACAGATAGGTTAATTCTCCCAGTAGTGTCCCTGGCCATGGTGCTGATGAAGATCTGGAGTTGGTTCCTGAGCGTCTTCAGTTGCAGCTCACTGCTCCTAATGTGTGTGTGCTATGTGTGAGTTCTAATGTAGGTACAGTGTGTATGTATTAGTATGGTAAAAGGAGACCAAATGTCCCAACGTGGGGTAATAAGTCAAGTTAACCTTTAGCTTTTAACCCTCATTAGTGGAAATATTACCACCTTATTACTGACCTGTTACCTAACCCTAACCCAATATGGCTACCGGCATTTGATTTAGGTGTTATGTAATATTTTTCCCTTTAATAACATGATAATATGAATAAGAAAATAGATGAAGCTGCCCCTTCTTTCTGCTGTGTCCTTCTGCACCACAGTGGTGTGGAAAGACAGACGTTATTTACTTCAACAATATTGTAGCACACTTAAATATGTTCAATAAAAATCATTCACATTCTATTACAGAAAGGCAAGAAGGAAAATCAAAGCTTTTATTCATATAGAATACTATGACTCCTGGCTTGGAAAACAAACAATGCTTTTCCTTGGGTGGATATGGAAATGAAAATGAAATCTAATCACACCATCTCTTTTCTCAGCTTCCTTCTTTTAATGTCTGTTGCTGAATAATGTATGTGGAGATGACAGATACATTTATGAAGTCTTTTCATATATCAGTATTCACATGGCAGAAATAGCATGTTGTCACTCTTCCAGAAAACAGGTTGCCAGGGTAAGGTTGTGTGTTATTAGGAGGAGCTCCACCTGTAGGTCACGCCCTGATTTTAATATTTAATATGTTCATGTGTTTCTGTTTCTGTGCAGGGCGAGTTACTATAGGAAGGGTGGGCGTGCCATGCTGCCAGTGAAGTGGATGCCACCTGAAGCCTTCATGGAGGGCATCTTCACATCCAAAACTGACACATGGTGAGAGTCTGTCACACTCCATATTTAACTCCCTAGGACTCCTCCTTTATTTCACACCCACCCTCTTGCTTCTGTCCTTCAACGCCTTTGAACCCTAGCCATATGTTTTTTTTAATTCCTCGCCTTGTCTCTGTCTCATTCTTGTCCTCTGCTCCTCTACTTTACAGCCTCAGCTCTGATGATGCTCATAATTTATGGCTGGATTGTCCTTAGTGTCTCACTCTCGCTGTAACTAATCTCTCCACTAATCATCTGCCTCGCTAAGGTCATTTGGGGTGTTGCTGTGGGAGATCTTCTCATTGGGCTACATGCCATACCCAAGTCGCAGCAACCAAGAAGTGCTGGAGTTTGTAACTAATGGGGGAAGGATGGACCCACCCAAAAACTGCCCAGGACCAGTGTAAGCACAGATATATACACACACACACACACACCCGATGAATGTATTAACTGTATGTGCTCTATGACCGCAAAAAAGAATGGATGTGATCCCAGGAGGGCTAATTATGCAGCAGTACTACATAAACAAGAGGGGAGGATGCTCATGCATATAGAAAACGTGTGAGCCCACAGACACAGAGGCGCACATGAAAGGCTCCCATGATTCGCTGATATTGACACATAAACGAGTTGTGCCCTAGAAGGCGCCAAAAAAATTTAACGGCAGATTGCTCTCAGTGCTTTCAGTATGGAAGTCACAGTTACATTTTCTTTCATGTTTGCCTCCCATTCTGGAAGAAGTCACCAGGAGCCGAAAGGGAGCTTAAAAATCATTTCCAAATCACACTGCATTTTGTATTCAGCTTCTCAGATATCACCCCTCATGTCATCTCTTTTATAAAACATATATGGGCAAAGCACACAAGCATTTTTCTCTGTATATTTTCATTGGCAACACACTTTGGCCTCTCTGTGATAGCACAGCTTTATCCTTCACACCTGTTGGCCACAGCTTTGCAGATTACTACTGCTATCACTTTGCCACCTGGCTCGCCAGTTCCCTGAAAATGTGTATTTTTTTTCTTTGGAAAAATAAACATAACCCTGTGGTGTTTAATTAATTTGAAGTTGTGATACAGCCTCGCAACAAGACAGGCAAAGAGTCCTGAAAGCAACAGATACAGTTGGAATCAGCTCAGCAATTAAAGTCATATCTTGCTATTTAACTTCACCGTTAGTTGCTTTTGCTTTCTAAAACACCATTAAATACAATCAGTCACTGGTGGGAGGCTGCACTCGAATTCTGCCTGAAGCAATCAAAACAATATGAAGATGGGTTTTTTGGGGTTGGAAGTGATCACTCTGGCTATTTTGAATTAGCAGGGGAGATGCAGCTGGTCCTCAGTATTTTTCTCATCTAGTGTGTATGTGATTATGCGGTTGATAAGAAACTTGATAAAGGATTTTGTTCCTTGTTTACTTATGCATCTGTGTCTATTTAGGTACCGTATAATGACGCAGAGCTGGCAACACCAGCCTGAAGACAGACCTAACTTCTCAACAATCCTGGAGAGAATTGATTACTGCTTACAGGTAATTTAACAGAAAACTCAATTCTGTCTGTTGCATGAATCCAGGGTCTGGGAAACAACTTTGGAAACTTCGAGTATGTCACACTGGAAGGAGTTGGACCTCAGTAAATCGACCCTAGAGAGAGATATGGTATAATTAAAGTTGCAGGAACCGAAATCAGGAGGGAAAAAAAAGTTAAATACACACCCTTCTTCTGCAGCTTTCTCATCTCACATCAAATCAAAAGGTTAAATATAAATATAAATGGACCTGATGCCTGATTAATACTGTTATAGAAAAGTTAAGCCACTTTTTCAAGCTTCTATGTCGAGACATAAATCTAAGCCATACAATTGCCTCCAAGTTGGCTCTAACAGATTCTGATCAGTGATTGGTAATTAAAACTGTCAATCATGTATTTAACCCTCATACCTGTTTGAAAACCTGTGATTACACACAATCTTGGTGTGACAGGGAAGATTTTCTACAATCTCAAAACACAGGCGAAGAGTGGATGCTTCAGATCCCCTCAGGCCACTTGAATTATAATATGCTGAAAGGTAATTATGGAATTTTTCCCCAGTGACACTAAAACTATCAAGTGCTGCCGCTTTAAGTTAAACTATTTCAAAAGAATACCTCAAAGCTCATTCAAGTTTACTTTTGAAGGCATTTAAACTAAGGTCAAATATGACAGCACCTTAAAACAGTAAAGAAAACAAATATTTAAGTTGACCACCTGAAAGTGGCAAAGAAACAAGCCTGTCCAAAAATGTGTACAGCCTTTAAACTCCTCCATCGCCATTGTGATCACCTGAAAATAGCTCAATAAGAAGCTGAAATACTCAGTGCACCGTTTTGATGCACAGGAACTCCTTTTTTTTTAATGAAAACTAGGCCAAAATGGCCATTTTCACACCACATAACATTGGGTGCTACATGGCAGCCACCTCAAAAAGCCTGCTTCAGAGAGCACTTTAATGGTTTAGCAACTATTGCAACACTTTAGAAACGTGTAATTTTCAGGGCACAAGCCTCACTTAGTCAACGCTGCCTGAAAATGACTTTGGGGCACACTTGATGCTATTTGAAACAACCAAAACATTGGATTAAAATATAGGAAACTTGTCTAAAATTACTATTTTTAGAGCAGATACTACCCTGCAGTGGGTGCTGTTTGATAATGACCTGAATAAGCCTTACAGTTAACTGAAAAAAGGACCTTTTGTCGTACTCTTGTCGTATCTGACCTGTACAATGTTATGAACTAAAAGTTGAATACTTTCTTCCTGATGGTGACGATAACAGAAAAAAGGGTGGGCAAGTTAAAGCATGCTCACGTACAGCAGAGAAGCAACGGAAAAATACAGAAATCAATCATCTCCTCATATGGTCCAATCACAAAAATGACAAAAAACCAACTAGAATCACCATGCAAATATGAATACTGGTGAATTCAAACTACTAGTTAGTTAGTTAGTTAGTTAGTTCAGAAGTTCCTAACACTGTATGAACAAGTCAGTACAGTTTGACAATGAAAATATAACCTGTCCCTGACACTGGTTTTCAATATTATAGGATCCAGATGTGGTGACCATGCCACTGCCTATAGAGTATGGACCTGTCCCAGAGGACGAGGAGCGTGTGCCCATGCACCCTGATGACCAGTCAGCTCCAACTCTGCTGGTGAATGCCCAGGTGCCTGACGGGGAGGGTGCACAGCCACCCCCGTCCTACCCTGCAGAGGAGAACCGAAGGGGAGGGGAGCACACTGTCGTCACTAGCACAGCATCAGAGGCCAAAGCACAGACTTCAGCTCCACTGCAGCCATGCCACCAGCACCAGCAGCCTCATACTCAGACCACCATCACCATGACGACCACCAACACAGCCACCTCCGCAGCCGCATCTACACTCACTGCCAAGGGACCCCATGTCTCCACCCAGCCCAACCCAGAAGGGGGCCACATTAACCTGGCCTTCACCCAGGGCCACCCACCAGAGAAAGAGGGTCACAGTGGGAAGAGCACCAGTCTGTGGAACCCCACATATGGCTCCTGGTTCCTGCAGCAGCAGCAGCGAAAGCAACAGCAGCAGCAGCAACAGCAGAGACAAGGAGGGGTGGGGGGAGCAGGGGGGAGCGTTGGCAGGGTGCCCGGTGAAGGACAGGAGCATGTGGGCCGGACTGTGGCAGAGGTGGCTGGAGCTCTGGGTCTGCAGCACCCGCACAAGCAGTTCCAACATCAGCTCCAGCAACAGCACCAACTGCAGCTGCTCCACCATCAGCAGCAGCAGCAGGGATTGTGCAGACCCCTTTTACCCCCACCACCCCCTCCTGCTGCCCAGTCCCCTCTGCTTTTAGATTCAGCCGCCCTCCCTCCTGTCCCCCTGTACAGACTGAGACGCTTCCCATGTGGGAACATCGGCTATGGCTACCAGGAGCAGGGTCTGCCCCTGGACGCCACACACAGCAACCCCAATGCCCCCACTCCTCCCCCACAACAGGGTGCCTCCCTGTCCTCCGCCCACCAGAGGGGGGCCTCCATCCCCACCTCAGTGTCCCTGAGTAGGTCAGGTATGTCCGAGGACAGCCGTCCTCTGTTGGTCACCATGGGGACAGTGCAGGACACCAGGCTGCCCAGGATGGAGGGCCACAACGCCACCGTGCTTTAGCCCGATGCCTGTACCGCTGGTCCTTTTCAGACCCTGTGTGTTCAGGACACACAGCACAAAACACTGTGTCAGGACAAAGTCCGTTTTACACCAACCCCATGCCGTCCCACTACTTCAGTTTCATGTTCCAGTTTGGAAAGGACCCATGTGAACCAGAGCTGGATCAGTCCATCTGCTTCTCCCATGTAAAACACTGGAGGCATGTCAAAACGGATGCTAAAGCACATCAAAAGAACTTAAGCTTTGGGAGGCAACAGTACAGTCTAGTTTTAAAAAAGTCAAAAAATGTATTTTTTCATTGCTGGAAGGATGTTGACTGTGGGACACTGCTGGGAGAGAAACAAAAGGAGTGAGTATATGGCTCAGGAAGATGGGGAGGGGGAACGTTCTTCCTGATCAGGAATGAGTGTGTGTTCACATGAGAGTGGACTGTAAGGTGGATCTAAATCTTTATATTTTGCCAGACTTCAGACTTTGTGTCACAGACGTTGACGATTACTTTGGCAGTCGCAATTGTGAAGCTGCAAGCCACATGAGTCAGCCGACCTGCTGAACCCTCACACTGCTCCTTCGCCACTCTTTTGGAAAAATAACAGCGTGGTAAACAACTTGTATCAGACTATTTTTCAAGAATATCACTGAATTGGACACTGGATTACCAGAGACTTTATACTAAAAAAAAAAAATACTGGGAAAAATGTGTTTGTTGATGTTTGATGCTTGCCTGCTTGTTTATTTATACATTTGTTTATTTATTATTTGGAAGTGGCTCTATAAATTATTGATGAACACGGTTTTTAAAATCCAAGCAAATTCATTTTACATCAGCTGGATTACACTTAGGTTTTTATGAATTTATTTTTAGTGTTACTTTTAGAAAGGAGAGTTTGAAAAATCTCATATAAAGCCAACTTCAAATATCCTGAGGGTTTGTTGAAAAACTGGAAAAGGCCAACAATTGTGCATTTTAAGGGCGTTTTCTGGCAAACGAGTAAATGGATAAAAATAGAGCGTGGACGCAGGTGGGAGAGATTACTTGCCAAAAAAATTTGAGGTGCAAGACGAGTCGCCCTCAGCAGCATTTTAAGGGTTTTGTTGCCTCTGGAGATTTCTAATAACCCACTGCCCCTGGTCCTATTGAAATCACTGCTCCACAAACTCTCCTTTTGTTCACTTGTGTTGAAAGAGTGCTTTCAGACAGTCAAGTTGAGGCTTTTCTTTACGTGTGGCTTTTCCAGGCCCCTTTTATTAATTCATTTCTTGTTCACAAACTGTTTCTTCCCCTTTTTTTCTGGATATAGAAACATAGTGGATATTGCTGAATCAATCTTAACCTTCAAATTGCTATCTCCAAGCACTCTACGTTCCTAAATTTGCATATTTTATCTTTTCTATTATAGAGTGAGTGTTGTGGAATACAAATGAGTCTGAGTGCAAAGTTTGAATACAAACTGCTTTTGCTCCACATGTGAATGAACCTCGGGACCAGAGTGAGTCCCATTCTGCTTCAGTAACCCATGCACACATTGTCACACATGGTGTTAACACTAGTCTGTGGTTAAAGTCTGCTTTTCTTCAGTTTAAGGACTGTTAAATACAGTATATTTATCAAAGAACGCTATAATAGGTGTGGCGGTTTTGATATTTCGGTGGATGACGATAACGCGTGTCAGTTTTTTGATGCTTTTGCTTGTTTGTATTTGGCGATCCTGTCAGTTCTCCCGCCACAAAGTGATGATGAGCTGTCATGTTTGCTGGCAGATTACAACTGCCTGTCATGCTGCTCACAGACTGATTAAGACAAATGCATCCTTGTAAGCCAAGTTGATGAGCAAGTTAAATATTGGCTAATGAAAAGCATTGCTTTGTCTGTATTTGTATTCAATGCATTAATTCTGTGTTCCCTTCAAAGCTCATTGGCATCGTCATGTAAAAAGAAACTAAACTGCACCTGTAAATGTTGTAATTATAAAGTATTGTACTATGGCTCTGGTAAAAGCTGTAAATTGCCCTTCAGAAGACATTCTCCAAAATTAATAAATTACTATGTAATAACTGTTTTGCATCTGTCAGTTCACACATCTCAAATTTGGGATTGGGGCCAATTTAATCAGATGAACTAAATGGAAGTGCTGATTACATTTTTTAAAACACAATCATCATTTAGCACAGATTCACAGCAGCTTGTTTAGGGATGTGTCTCTCAGCAGCTAACATTTATGTTGTTTATCTCAAAAGTGCCATGTCCATGCATAGGAACAGCGTAGTTAATTGTACACGTTTAGAGTAGTACTTCCAGCTGTCGACACTGGGTAGTTTCAACTGAGCAGACTGAATACATGAGGATTCAAAGGCCCTCTCGTCTATCAGCTATTCTACTGCCATCATCAGCTCTGTCAGCTTTTGTCGGGTTACAGTAAACCTTGCTCTCTGTATAGTTATTCAAGTCTCTCTTTGATGTGTCTGAATCGGTATATTTATGGTGTGGAGTTTCTTTAACAGAGTATTTAACAAAGCTACGGCTAAGTGCCTAAGAACTATGAGTGCATGAACAACAGATTCCTCCAACTGTCTGTCCTTTTTGTTTCAGGACTGATTTCCAAATGAGGCGTGGGCTCGTTTTGGTGAAACATTTGGATGTACAGAAGCAAGCCCTGACTTTATCCCCACAAAAGAAAACACCATGAAGCGAGAAGTCTGCCCCACTCAATGATCAGCTTCCTGGTCAAAACTTGTCTTTTTCACAGCATGCGGTTGTTAGCCTGCAGGGTGTTGTTTTGTGCAACAAGGGGGTCAGATAACAATAGTTTTTCCAACAGACTAGTGGTTTAGATCACACGTGGTTTCATTGATTGCATATAGTTCCAGTTATTGCCACCAGTTACCATGGTGATAATTCAAAATATTACTGTGGTAATTCCTGACAGGACAATTGCTTTATAGGCCAATATTTCTGTCTTTCTTCTTGAAATTATACAGGTTATACATTATGTGGACAAAAGTATTGGGACACATTGAATTCAGGTGTTTCTTTTCTAACAGGGGCCTGGGCTACAAAACAATAATGACAAATGTCATAATACAGTTTTATATTGTGATAAATATCATTGCATTGGTTAGTTTTGTTTAAATTATCTTTGCTTCCAAAATTCATGAGATTGTTTTTAATTAATTTCTCAACATTGATATATTTTTTTTTTATCCATGACTGATTATAAAGAGTCTACCTCTAAATTTCTAAAACATTTTTCACCATCTACTTTCTTCACGTCTGACTTAGGAAGAAAAATCTCCCATTAAACTTTAAGGAAATATTGATGTTTATGAACTTCATGGACAAAAATACTGACATATTACAGCTACAGCTGCAAGATGTCCTGTTCATGCTGATTTGAAATATAAACATCAATATTTCCAGACCCGTTAGAAAAGAAAACACCTCAATTCAACGCGTCTAAATACTTTTTCCATATAGTGTATCTCACATTTTACTAAAGTGATATATTTTAGCATCCCTGCTCATGCACAGGTTATTAAAGTAAACAGCTCCTGTAATACATAATGAACCTTGTATGCAGACTGTCTATCCGTTCATTCATTCGTTTTCCAAACCGTTAATCCTCTGCGGGGTCGTGGGGTTGCTGGGGTCTATCCCAGCTACCACATATGAAGGTGGCTACATCGTGGACGTGTCACCAGTTCATCACAGGGTCAACATATACAGACGAACAACCATTCACTCACATTCAAACCTACAGGTGATTTACATCGACCAGTTAACCAATTTAAGGTGCATGTCTTTGGACGGTGAGAGAACGCTGGAGAGAACCCACGCAGGCATGGGCAGAACTGCACCACCATTAAATCCATATCAGGAAAAGCACAGATTACACATTTCATATGGGCTGAACTCATTTTGACATTTGATTGTTTTTTTTTCCTGATTGCAACTTTTGCTCTATAATCAGGATGATTGCAGCCCTTGTGTTTTATACAGTTGCATTGACCTCTGTTGTTCCAAGTCCTGCCAGAGTCGAGCAAACCACTTTTCTATTTCTACAACCCTGTCCCCCTGTTAATTTAAAAAAACAACTGATTTCTGTGGTACATTAGTAGAAGTCCTGGATCCTGTGGTGCATCTGTCTTATATCTACACACTGTTGATCCAGCTAAATATGGATGACTAGAGTAGAGAAAGATGGGAAACAATCACAGCTGTCACTCTCCAGGGCAAGGAGGAGGCACCACTGCCCTCTGTAATTTTTAAGACTTGAATGTCAACCCATCCATTTTTCACAACAGATAGACTGTATTATTTAGGAGCATCCTTTTTAATACACTGTGTTTATGCTTTACTAGCCTTGACTCTGTTGCCCCTCAGATGACAAAAAAAAAACAATCGAAAACATATATACTGAGAGCAAAAATTCAGATACAAAACAACTGAAGGAATGGACAACTGGAATAACCAGGATTAAAAAATACTAGATGCATTTTGTGATCTACACACAAGCACTGCTGTACCTCCGCCCTCTGTTTCTTAACACAGTGTAGTCGAGCTAAAACTGGAGAACATGAGGCCAAAAAGGGAGCAGGTCTGTACAGATGTGGATGTGAAGTCCTACTGTGCTTATAAAGAGTTTGAGAGTCTGGTTTAGACCAGCTCTATATGTAAAGTGTCATGAGATAACTTCTGTTATGATTTGGCGCTATATAAATAAAATTTGATTTGATTAGATTAAAGATGACAAACTGGTTTTCACTGACACTCAGTCTTTGTGTTGTTACTTTTACTATGTGATTTGAGCCATCACACTGACATGTCTCAGAAAGAACAAAAACGCAACAAATCTTCATGTAGGAACAGTCGATGGTGTATTTACTTTATGCAACTAATTATTTCACTGGCTGACAAACTGACACTAATTCTGATTATTCCTTGATTTTTGGTTGGTATATTTCATGCATCAGTTTAGCCTCACAGATCTAAACAGCTACCGGTCACTGAACATTAACCAATAAAAACCATGTAGTTTGACTAACGGACACTTTGAATTTACATTCAGTTACTGATATATTTTGTTGAATCAGACATTTTTTCTTCAGTTTTGTCTGAAACTGATATAATAAACTTTGAATTTAACAACTGAACATCTAAATGGTAAGTAAACTAAATATAGCAGAATAACTGATTTTCACCCAAAAAAAGCTAAATGCAGAGGTCAGGATTAAAATGGTGATAAATGAGGTTAAATGATAAAAAAAAAAAACAATATGGAAGACGGCGCAAAAATAGTTCTACGTCTTTAAGAGTCAACACATTTCACAGGACTCTTCTGGAGGCACCAGGATAGATAAAGGTTTCATTTTATTGAGATAACAGCTGGAGTTATTTATACACATGCTAAAACCAGTCCCAAATACAATTCATGAGGCCTCAGCATGTTTGGAATGTATCATTTCATTTAATCACCAAATACCATTTTGATTTCTCCCCAGTTGTTTAACAGTTGACTAACTAGTTAATTGTCTACTGTGGCTGCAAAATCATGGCATGAAAGAGTTTACTCTGCGCCAGACAATCTTTTTTCAGTAAAAATCCTCTCACAGCTATTGACTGTTCGGCTAGTACATTTGGTACTGGTATCCATGGTGACCAGAGAATGAATCCTAATGACCTTGGGTGAACTCCGACATTTCCTCTAGCATCACGATAAGTTTGATCTATGTTCCTATTGAGTGTACAGCATTAACATTTGGTGATGCTCTGACATTTCCTACAGCACCATCATTGCGTCTACGTTTCAATTTATCTACATTAGTTTATGACTGACTAACCTGCCACTGCCTGTTTCATCTGCCAAAAAAGTAGCTGTTTTCCAAGAATACAATTTTAAGCATCATTACTCTACCACATCTGCGGAGGAAACCGAAGCAGACGGAAGAAACACTACATAATCTGTTTTGGTGACAGGTACGTGCACTGTTTGAAGCTCTTAGCTGATATGAAAGAAGCTTTGTAGTTTTCGACTAATAAAATAATGTTACATCAGTATTTTGAGTCAAATAATTACAGCGCTCTTTGCTTAAGTACTGGTGTAATAAGCAGGATTATGAACAGTGAGCTGGTCATTATTGCAAATAAGCCCTGACAGGGTGAATGGAGACCCCAGCAGGATTATCCCTGTATTGTAAACATGTCTGCAAATGCAGAGACTTGTTCGACTGCCAGTATGTATTTGCTAGCGATGGCAAACTGTATCCCTCAGTGCCAGCTGTGCCAGCGTAGCTCTCCATCATGTTAAAAGCCAGAGTGGAGGCCGACTTCATGGTCTTAGTAAGATCATTCGTCTCCCATCAGGGATCGGCTCGGTAGTCAGTACAAAGTGCTGATGCGGCAACTAAGCGCTTTCCACGCTGTGATACGTAGGAGCTCGGTTTCAGCTTCTGCATTCATCTTTCTTTTACACTATTGATAATAAACCATTAAAACACAACATACCAAGATTCAGGGGAGACAAAACAGAATGTCACAAAGAGGCCTATCCATTGTTACCAAGCATTAAAGGTTTAATGTCAGTGGACAGGGGCTGTTGGAGCATTGTCCAGACGTCGTAAGGTCTCTGAAGTGTCATGAAGCCCGGCGCTTTATCACACTGGCTATGTGACAACAACTGACCCGCTGACTTAAAAACATGGTTGTGTTATTAATTTATTGTTGCAGGCCGCTGTGTGAAGTTTGCGTGTTCTCCCAGAGTGGGTTCTCTCCAGTTACTCCAGCTTCCTCCCAGAGTCCAAAGCCATGCACTCAATAAGTTTTCTGGTCAAACTAAATCGCCTGGCCCACAAATACACTGGTGACACATCCACGGTGTGAGGCTCCAGCATGTCTGTGACCCTCTCATGGACATGGTTCCAAAAATGAATGAATGAGTTTATAGTTGCAATATTACTGAGGTTCAAAACAGTTTATAAGTCGTTGATAAACAGTTAATACTTTGATTTAGGCTCCCTATCTGACAGGATCTGTTCTGCCAAACCTCTGATTTTGATGGTGCTTATCTAACTCCATCTGGTCCTGTACCTTGCGAAATTATTTGCTGATTAATAATTATATTTGTATAACAGGCAAACAGGAGCCCTAAGTGTCAGACACATCATAATTTTCCACCGACTTTACGTTCATTAATGTTAAACAACTAAGTTTAGTTTAAATTGTTTCTCTTGTATCATGTTCATGGATATTTTACAGCTTATGTTGCGTTGTTGCGGTGTCATTTCGAGACCTTGCCTGAAGCTCTTAATGTCCAGCTGCTTCCCCCTGATCCTACCCTATGACATCTACTGAATCGCTCTGTTTCCTACGTGTAATATAATGCACTGTTTGATAAAATATACATAAAGATAAGGGTGATACGACTCCTTTTATATTTGAAGGCAATTTCAAATATCGAGTCCATATGATTTTATGAAACTAACTTGTTCTGATGTAAGACGTTGACATCTGAGGGTTATATTTGATGAGCATCCTGAGACTAACTTTGATGCAGATACCTCCCTAGAATGATATAATTTGTAAATTATTCATGATAGCTAGCATGTTTTCGTTTTAAATGAGTGTGGTTTCTGACCTCGTATCAGTCTTGCTCAGGTTGATTTAACAGCTCCATTGATGTCCATTCTCTTTCTGGACATATACGTGTACAGTAAGTGGTACAAAACATGTTGGCATGGACAAAGCTCTAGTTTGCAGCGCCGTGCAGAAAATAAATCCCAAAGATATGAGAATATGACTGTTCTAATACTGTTTATATGTAAATCTACACCCGATTCTTCTTTTCTGTTATATTGATAATTTCTTCCTGCTACTTTTTTATTATACTTGAATAGAGCGACTCTAACACCCAATAATTTCCCCCTGGGATTAATAAAGTATTCTGATTGGTAATGAGTTACAGATATTTACCACTGGAAAAGATGGATTTATAACAAAGTATAATACACAATATTGCCATATTGTCCAAATGTGCTAATTTCATTTTGGCAAATAAAACTTTTTGAGTCTTAGGATACACTGCATACAACAAGAATGTTATAAAAAAATAAATTAAAAAATCAGGAGTTTAATTTTTTACAGGGAGCTGGGCTACAAAACAGTAATTTTATGATGTGATAATTATTCCAGGAAATGTTTTCATTTTATTCTCTAGGGTTAATTTTAATTGTCATATATGTTAAAAATGCATCAGTTTGTTTTAATTTTACTCATTTTTTATTATTAGAATTGTTCTACATGTCCTATCTCTAGATTTCTTAAATAAATGAGACCATCAACTCTCACTCAGACTTTAAAATTAACAGATATATTGATTTGACATTTGCAATGACAATTATGGCAACAGTTGAAAACTTTAACCTGAACATGTATTTATGATAATATTTCAAGTCAATAGGAATGAGAAATCATACAAGCTGTGGTTAATTTGAGTTCTATGATCTTTTTATGTAAATTTAGTTTTTATCCATTTTTATTTACTCATTTCTTGTTTACTGTTTTATTTTTTAGCAAATACCATTTCATAATTTTAATTAATTGCTTTGCTTCTCTTGTCTCTTTTTTATGATTGATTCTTGACTCTAATGGTCATTTGTTTTGCAGAGCAGTAAATAAAAATAATTACTGCACTCAGTCGGGTGCAGACTGCAACTTTACTACTTGATGCCAATATTCACACTTCACACTTTGTGCAGCGCATTGAACTTCCATCTGGAGTGAAATGTGCTATATAAATAAAGTATTGCTTGCTTAAAGGTTTTAATCACTGCCGATGGAGAAGCCAAAGGGGGCTCAATAACCAACAAGCTCTGAGGCTTGAGAGCAAAGGTAAATGTGAGCTCAGTATTTGACAAGACATGTGCTACAAAAGTTTGCTAATGATTTACAACCTAATGCCATAACCATAAACCATTTGTAAGCGCGAGGCCGTTTAGTTAAGTGGTGCCAAAAACGATGTGGCAGCCATGTTTTCTCATCCAGTGTCATCCAACATTAAACTGTGGTACAGACCAGTGCTATTTAATCCCCACTACCAGTACCAAATTTGTCCTTCAGCAGACTTATCTGATGTACGCTGTGTGCCATCTCCTTTAGATCGACAGGCAGTTCCTACTTTAAGTTAGAAAAAAGTATAAAAAGTTAAGGCACTAGTCTTGAGTACATACGTAATAATGAAGAATGAGGAGCACATTATGAGGAGGGTTATTGGAACCTCATAGTCAAATTAAATAACCTGCTGCTCCTTAGAATTTCTCTTGTAAATGAGTGACTTCATTACATTTCAGTGAGGGGTGTTCCATAGATGCATGTCTTATTTCCTCTCACCTGACTCAGTGTCTTAGAAGTTCGGACAGGAAAACACCACTCCCTTACATCCTTTTCCATGCTTGTATTTTCTGCCACCGCTACAACATATAAACCAAATAAGCATGAATTAATGTTAAAACCGCAATTCAAGCATCCATTTATTCAACAATCATTCCATAATAGTGCATGTCAGACCCACTCAGACTTTTATTTATGTGCCTAGACTGGCGTTAAGCAAACAATACCCCTCCACCAGCAGGGCTTTTTTAAGCTCTGGCTGAGATGAGCCCCAGTGGAATCAAATGGTAAGTGAACAGACGTGTAACCATTTCAAAGTGCTGGTGCTATTTCATTTTCAGTCCCTGAAGAAAAACTCTCCTCTGCATTTTATGAACAGCGCCAGAGTCGAGCAAACCACTTTTCTATTTCTACAGCCCTGTTTGATAAAAAGGCACCGAGCCAAAGAGAGAGTCATGGACGTGAAATATCAAATTAGTGTAGAACTGTTTATTTCTTTTTATTTTTATTTTTTTAATACAAATACTGTTTTTTGTTTTGTTTTTTTTTTAAACAACATGTCAATGCATCATAACAAACCCATCTCACACATACTTCAAAATCAAAATATACATAGCATCAACAATTTGAGCACTGTGCAAAAAGACTTTCACACCCAGTCAGAGAAACTTTAAATCACTCATGCTGATAATACAACTGGGATTGCACAAATATGCAACTATATCTAGAGATGAGATTGGAAATGTGGACCACTTTCAAAGACAGAAATTATCACAGCGATGGCCTTAATGCAAATGAGCTGCTATTTTCAAAGAGGACAGTGTTGATTAAAATATTTCAACAGGATTTCATAAAGTCTGAGCTTTAAAAGTCACCCTTTTTTAATATCAAAGAATCGTGGTGGATATTTTAGACAACCTATGGCTCTAAATCCATTGCTTTTCACTCACTGGGGGGGACTGACCAGACGGATCAATGAGAGAGGGCCATTGGAGATTCTGCAGCTACTGTTGTGGCCTCCACACTCTAATTGGATGGTACATGAGTGTTTTACTGAATAGTGGGCCTGTTTTCCACATGCACAATCGATGGTTTGTTCTCCGCTGACTTGACTC
>JAPQRQ010011897.1:23493-39292 GCA_037367365.1 Apogon talboti
TACATGAGTGTTTTACTGAATAGTGGGCCTGTTTTCCACATGCACAATCGATGGTTTGTTCTCCGCTGACTTGACTCGACTGCTCTAATCAGACAGCAAACTCTCCTTGGAACTTCGGGGTGATTGCATAATTCCTGTGTCAAGCTGCTTAAATTAAGCATCAAATACAATTATGGCCATATCCTGCGTTCTGAGATGTGCTCTTCAATAAGTGTAATGATACTAATCTATGGCTAGAAGACCCCTGCAAGAGTGTATACTTGTGGCGAAGCCCCAGAGCCCAGTAATTCAGTCAATCTAGTAATGTTAGAGAAAAATTTTTAAAAATTCAGGATCCACCACTTTTATAAATCTGGTCTAAATTTTAAGCTTTGCAAAAATCCTGTTTAATGCCACTGAGAGAGGGAAAAAAAAGACAGTAATAAAAAGATAACCTCAGTGGTGAAGTAATGAGTAGCCACACAGTTTAAATCCTCAGTGAAATACACTGAAACCAACAAGCCACAGACGACAGCAGGTCAAGGAAATAGAAAGGTTTACAAATTGGGTTTGTAGCCAGACTGAGTCATCAATAGGGTCCCCAAACTGACATTAATGAACTTGTCAAGGTAATCGCAATTAGACGTTTGATTTGATTCAGGAAACAGTTAGGCCATTTAGTTGTAGTATCAGTCTCCGTTTAGCAGAGGAATCAGCGCAAACAGGGTAGCAGGTAGAGTAGCGATGGACCTGCCCCATTATCGTCTATGTGGGGTTAACAGACAGTCTGTGGCAGAGACTGATGTGTGTAGGATGAACCTGTGTTGATGGAGTTTGGTTTTGATGTAGGTTGATTGAGGTCTTGCCTAAATTAATTCTGATTTAATTCACATTGATTCATGGGCTAAAAACCTGTTTTGACTCAATTTTCATCAATTATCTCTAAGACTTATACCTAATATGATGACCTGGGGAAAAAAAACCTATCATTCTCTCATTTCAAAGTGCTCTTAATTAATACAAGCATGCACGCGTACACACGCACATAAACACAAACACATGCATACTTTTGGTTAGTGAGTATGCTACATGACCACCTAAATTATCTGATAAAATCTTTTCTTGATGTGATCAAAATTACCTTTGGCTATAGAAATAGTCTCTCTTGTGTGCACATCCATACTATCCAATTTGTTAAATTCTGATCTATCATATTGATGTCTATCAGTGCAATCAGATTAAAAGTAGTGCAGCGTTTTATGTCTTATTAGACTTCTTCAAAGCATCCTGCCAAGACAAATCCTTATAGGAATTTCACATTTCTTCATTAAAGTGCTTTTTAATCCAACTTTTTTTCAAAAAACTAATCTAGTGGTTTAAAGCTGGCCTACAAATAGCTGTGACATCACATGTCCTCCGCTGCATTGCACTACATTAAAATATTAGGAATTTAAGCATAAAATGCCATGATTTGAGTAAATTCTAAAAAGAAAGTCAAAACATTTTAAATTTCCACAGATCTGTTGTGAAACCTTCCCACAGTCCACCCGACTCCCTTCGATCCTCAGCTGCTTTCACTGACTAAGCGGGAACCGTTGATGCCTCGGTAGGTGACGCGGCTGGGACGGACCAGCACACCGTAGCCGGGCCGGCACGTGAAGTAGCGCTGACCGCCCACGGAGCCGTCATTCTTGCCCTTGGGGCTTCGGAGCTCCAAACCCAGCCAGAGCCCTGGAGCAAAGTCCGCCGTGCCCAGGTAACGGATGAACGCCATCTCATTGGCGCTGCTCAACAGGACCTGCATGCCAACATGGAGGCGGACCTGTCCATCAGAGCTGGACCCTGCCGTACTACCAGACACACCACTGCTACCTCCACTGAGTGTGCTCCAGCGTCGACGGTGAGGAGTGGAACGGCTTCTTTTTTCCCCCCCAATACGAATTGTGAGAGCACAGGGGAAAAAAAATACAGCAAGAAAGATTTATGAGAAAAGGTATTCAGTGTGAGGGGATATATCACAAGTAAGTGGGAGATTCATGGGAGTTTGGAGTTTGAGGGATTGATCTTCAATTCCCTGTACACTCTCATTATAACCACAATCATGCATCGGCCATTTAAAAAAAGGAACCTTTTGCTGACTAATACCGCAGCTTCTTATCAGTATTGATTCTGCCACTGCTGGGGGAGGGGAGGGGGGGGGGGGGATTAGAATGAAGCTGAAAATCTTTGGGAGAGAGAAATGTGAGGGCTGTGCAGTATAAGAGCTACAGATACACACCTGGTAACAGGGCTTCTTCTGCTTGTCTCCTTCGGTGTAGCAATGGCTGATGATGTGCTAAAACTGCGACGGATTGTCCCTGTGCAACAATCAGAGGGGTACTCTCAAAGATTCTTGCATGACAATAACTTCAGTAGCACCTACAGCATAATAAATGCGTTCAAAGCAGTAAAAGTAAAGCTCTCACCACTGAAAGGATGACTGAGGCGCGCTGAGGAGAGCTCAGAAAGGCAATCAACAGATCCATGGATCCTGTGGCCAGAAACAAGCGGTGTAAGTAACAGGACACCTTTTTATTGGGCTTTATCTTGGTCCAACAGATAATTAACATGGAACTCACTTTGCTGAAACACATACAGATAGAGTTAAAATAAAAATAAATGGGTTAATGTTCCTTTATCTGGTGTGGGCTTCTTTACTGACAAAAGCAAAAAGACAGGCCATTCTTGTTGCATACACAGGAACATCTGTCCTTCTTAGTGATGTTTTCCTAAAGCTACTACATGAATATAATGTTAGCACTCTAAAAGCCATTAAGGGAAGACTGGAGAGTCAACGTCAAGAAATGAACAAGAGGAGAGAGCGTTTCTTTGTTTTGTAAAGGATGAAAGTTTGTTCACTTAAAAAAAAAAAAAAAGGTGTGTGGGAGGGGGCATACGAAAAGCAGTTTATTTTCTTAATGAATTGTGATAGCTGCTGACAGGAGAACAAAGAAGAGGGGAAACAAGGTGCTTGATAGAGAGAATATGAGAATCTCCATTAGACAGAGGGAGGCCAGTGCTGTCTGAGCACACTATGTGCCCCAGGGTTAATTAGGAAAGACGACAAGAGGAAACTGACATGAATAAGGGATGGCAAGAAAAAACACAAGGGCTGGTTCTCCAAAAGAAAGCTTTTATCTTATGGGATGCATGAACAGTGTGTTTAAAAACAGCCAAAGGGAAGGTATAATGATAACGGAAAAATAGCACAAGGAAAAAGGAAAAATTCCCCCTATACTGTATGTCAGCATTGAAATGAAGCAGAAGTGGAGGAGGAACGTGGAAAGTCAAATTATACGCCAGCGTAAAGGTTTGTTGTAGAATTAATTTAGCAATCCTTCAAATCTCGAGAACCTCACACTACTGTAAACATTCTTCTCCCAGTGTTCAGCACTTTAGATTTGTCAGCTGTTTTTATACACATACACGTTCCTTTCATTCAGGTATGACACACATTATGCACTGGAGACCCTGAGCTTCCAATGTGTCATCCATGAAAAAGGTGACCTCTTCGTACTCCAGTGCAGAAAACTTTAACCAAAACCATGTCTCAGTGTGTAACTTGTGAATATGTATCAGACGGTGCTTTCAATATTCCCAGGATTCAGTCACAAATATCTTGGCACTTGTTAAATCTGTCGATTCAACAGTTTGTCTGTGTAGTGTGTAAGCCGCTCTGATCTGCAGAAATAACAAGGCCTCTAGTGGAATTTGTCTTTGTTCACACAATATTTGAAGGGGTCAAAATTGGTGTCATGTGGGAGAGGACCATATGTTTGTAGCAGATAAGAGTGAACAGGGCTAAGTGATGTCAGCGTAGTTAAACGGGGGCACTGGAAAAGCTGTGCCCTGTGCTCCATGAAAAGACATACAAAAGCCACAACCAAGTCATTCAATCGGAAACTCAAAAAAGAATATTTGGTAGTGAAAATTAACTCATCTTGTAATGTTGAAAAGCACTGTTACATACTGAAATAACTTGCAATGTTTGTTCAAGGCTCACTTTTTGGGAAACATTTTCCACCCTTATACTTTCATGGCAGAGGCCAGAACATATAGTTGGTTAAGTCTGGGCGTCAGAGTCAGGTTTGACATGTCGGAGTGACATCTTAGACAAGCTTCAGATTTAGATTGAAATTCATGAAAGACAACACTGTACTCCTTAATCATTAAAACAACAAGGAATAACATCTTTTGAGGTATTGCGTCCATAGAGCCTCACTATGTGCTTCTTTTACCTTGCAGACAATTTATGTTAGCTTTGCTTTTTTGTCACCCATCTGTATTTTACACACAACCATTTCAGCGGACAACAGCTGATGACAGGCCAAACCCCTGCAACCTCTGTCAGATGTAGATCCATTTAATGGGCTGTTTTACATTTTGAGGAAACGACTCCAATACAGCACACCGCAGGACTGCCGTTTTCATTTTTATGCGTCGACAGGAACAAGAAATTGATTCAGAGACACTAAAACTAAACAACAAAACCCTGACAACAGATACACCCACATTCTGCCACTTACACAAGCACTAAATCCAGTTCATCCTGAATTTGTAACACTCCAAGTCACTTTTTCTGGATCATAATGTAGTATAATAATCATAATGCTATGTCCTGCAGCAATGATGCTTTAATTAGGTTTTTTTCCTAACTGGGTCATATTTCTCGCTGCCAATTATTGATCTAAAATTCCAAGCAGTTCTGTTTAAAAAGTACCTTTCTTGATTCAACTTTCCTCTCATCTGCCTGCATCATTAAAAACTTTATGAAGAAGTAAAGCAGAGGTTTGAGTTTACCAACAAGTTGTAAGATGATTATTATTATTATTATTATTATTATAATAGACATGTAGACTACACTCAAAAAAATAAATAAATAAACAGGGCTATATGTATAATTCACCTTTTTCCTGCTTATTTGTTGTACATGCCAATAGGTTTACCATAATTATGAGTCTGGTTAAGATACAGTGTGTTGCATGGGTGACCAACAGACCAAATTGCACACACCAGACAGCCTCAAGAGATAGCCTGATCCTTTTCACCACTCAAAATGCTCCTGGTGAAATACACCTATCTGAAATGAACCAGCCTCCATCCGCAACCTCTCTAAAAGATAAAACCTTTCTTCAACATCACTTCTTCACAATAACACAGGAGACTTGCTATGAATTTAGTTATAGTGGTTTTTCAGAATTTAATAATCACAGCACTGTGAATGTACGTATCCTTGAATGTACAGTTAATAAATAAAAGGCCACAGTTTGACGTCCTTTACCAACATACAGACCTAACCTAGACATTTAAGTCAATTACAAAAGAGTGTCAGTTATCCACTCACATAAAGGCTACGGATAGCTACAAAACTGTGAATAATAATTGCATGTAAGTACAACACATACTGTGTCTGAATCATTTCACCGCTTATAGAATGAATGAATCTTACTCAGAGAGGTGATATGAGATTAATAAAATGAAATGGGCTGTTCACTTTTAAGTGAAGAAAAAAAACACATCAAACCATTGTCTTATGTCTAACTATGCTGTAAAATAAAAAATAACTTCAAGAATGACAGAGTTCTGAACACCCACTTCCACATCATAATTTTAAGTGGGTAAAAATGAAGAATTTAAGTCAAGGGAGAAATTTGAGAAGAAGAGATGTAAAAATGAATTAATTTTAAGTTGACAGTAACTGACACATACAATGAATTATACTCTTGTTTTGTAGACTGTTGTGTACAAAGAGGTCACACATCTATTCTTAGTATTTTCTTCTGTTTTCCATTACCTGCTGTGACAATATCATGTATCTGTTATTTGACACCATAATTAAATAAGCATTATCAATAATCCATGTTTAAAAGCAGGGATGGTGGCATCTGGCTCATTACTAGGTGTCGCATTAAATTGAGGAGGTATGTTGAGGGGGGGCCCCAGGCCTCACGTTTGACAACTCTGACTCTCGTTAATCACAAGTGCAGAGAATGACTGGTTTTCACGCAAAGGGCAAAATCAAATGTGTCAACACTTGCACAAATGACACTGTCAAAGGCACTCATTAGTACTATCAGAGGTATTGATGAGGGCTATGAACCACAGCCTCAGGGTTCTAAAGGAATGATGTAGAATTCTCCTCTGAACTTTTAAAGAATTTGTTGACGATACTTGTTTGACAAATCTGTTTACATTTCTGTGGGTGACCACTGGCGGAAACAAAAGGGAACCATTAGTCACTGAATGAAATTATAGGCTACTTTTACGTGTCCTCACCTTTGAACACGAGAGGGAGGTGCAAAGACGCCGTGTTTGGGTGGGCAGCTGAAGTACCTGACTCCTCCCACTGAGCCATCGTTCTTACCGCTTGGCTTGTCTAGTTCAATGCCCAACCACAGCCCTGGAAAGACACATGAAGATACTGTATGTGTCAGATGTGCAAGGAGATGGCAGCTGGTTTTATGTATTCCACTCTGTCAGTTAGCTCATCAATATAGTCTTATTGACAATCGCTGTGTGAGCTTCAAACCATTTACAGTTGATATCAAAACTTTACATAAAGCTTGGCTTAAGTGTATATTATATATTTCTTAGTCAAGTTAGCTCAATAACATTATTCTGATGATGTGAAATTTCAGAATAATAGATCATTTTTAATCTCATATTTTTTTCCTCTTTACATTCTTATGTGTACAGAGATTCTTTAGTAAAATGAAAGCTATGGAGTTTAATATTCACTAAAGAAAATATCAAGGTTAGTGTAGACTTAGTGAATGCAAGCTTTTGACCTTGTGAGAATGTTAATGTTAGAATGAAATAGCTAAAAGCCGTCTACTGTTTCCTGAAATTTCACATCATTAAAATAAACTGACAGAAGGAACACAGGTTAAAAACAAATGTTAGGAATTGTGAAAAACAGCTTGAATGCATTTAGCCAAACTCGCATCCTCACTTTTATTCCTCGTACTGACTTTAAGACGCGTTGTGTTTGCCACATTAGGATGCAGACAGAAAAGTCACAAGGAGACAAAATACTGTGATGTGTTCAAGAAGAAGAGCTACTTTTGGTATAAAGACGCAGCCGACAGCGAACTAGGGCAAAGATAACAGAGCATTGCTAGCACTGATTTAAGAATATCAAAGGAAACTTAAGACTAAAATCCTTTCAAACATGATGCTCACTGCTGTGAAATAAGTTCGCATTTATTCATAAAAGTCATGACTAGTCTAAGCAGAACTTCTGCCTCAGTATTTATCGATTTTAGGAGAGGCTTTCTGACTGTTTCAATGGCTTTTGCTCAGCAGCTCCCTCCACTTACAAATACTTATTTTAGCAAGTATCTGCAGTCCAAAGCCAGGTTTGCCACTACAACAACTGCTGGTCCTGCAGCTAATGCAAATTAAAAGGAAAGCTTAATGGGGTTGTATAACTTTTCAACACACAACTCATTTCTCTTTAGTTTAAATTATGCTAACAATTTTTCCATTTCTTGCAACTATAAAATTACAGAATTATTTTCATTTAATTTGCCAAGAAAAAGATAACCAGAGGCATATTCTGGAATTGGAGAGAGACTTCTTTAACACTTATTAATTCACTGTTGCTATTACTTATTATAACTTGTATAGTTCAGCATTTCACATGAGAAGGATGTCCTCAAAGTCTGCCTTGTACACGTTGGAAAAATTGCTGCTTATTGTGATGATCAAATGCCTAAATTGCATCTGTTTGAGGAGACATAATTCTTTATCAAGTTCACTATATTTAAGTATTAAGACAGTCATATTAACCTTACAAAGGATGGCACAGTTACCTCAACTGTGTTACATCACAGATAACATGTTAAATAAACCATTGTGGCAGTCTTTATGCCCTGAAAACATCAATGTATGGAACATCCAACGAGACCCCCGCCAGCTTTTTGGTGAAGTGCAGCTGTCTAACAAACAGCCTAGTACACCGAGTAAATCAGACTGAATAGATTAAAATCCTATAGGTGCAGCGCTACCAAATTATTCATGTACTTGATAAATGTGGCCCAATTAGTTATGAGACATAATAACCATGAGATTGTGATGATTGCATAATTGAGCATTTTCATATATATTACACCACACAACATTTGCAAAATGCAAATAACCTAATTAACCACAATTTATATGATATGAGTTGATGTTTGCAAAGAACGTTCGGCAGAATGTGCTTGTCCTGATGAGTGAGGTACAGATATAAAATATTTGTGTATGACATCTACCAAATATAGTAAATTAATGGTTATATATCAAAATATCATAAGATGGTGTGTTTCACCTGTCAAATCTTCAGAGAGGGAACATGAATTTTAATAACTGACCTGGAGCAAAGCTGGTCTTGCCGTAGAACTGGACTACACCGGTTCGCTGGCCTACCACCAGCACCCTCTCCCCCAGGCGCACCTCAGAGCCCTCGCACACTGAACTATTTGCTGAGGGTGTTCGGCTTCGAAGACCTTAAAATGACAAACAGAGAATATTTCACTTTTGCAGTAACTGGTGCTCTAAATTTGTTATCAGTGTAACTATGGAAAAACATGAATGATGTGTTATGTGTTAGTACAGACCTGCAGGAGTAAATGCAGAGGTTCCAGGTGACAGGCGTGGGGCCGGTGAAGGTGTCATCCTAGGACTTGGAGAAATACGCTCCCGACGTTGCCTGGCAGGAAGACGTCTTGGTAATGGACGAGGTCGGACGCCAGGCCCATGACGAGAGTCCAGTGAGGAGGAGGACGACGACAGGGAGCGGGACAGAGCACCTGTGGTGAAAATGACAAAGCGGGGACGGTGATGGGAAATACAGAACAACAAAACATGCGATGAAAACACAACATTCAATTAGTCTGAATCAGTAAAAACAGCACATTCACACAACACCTGAAAAGATGCAAAATTGTTGCCGCTATGCTTTCACCAGGACTTTAGTTAACTATCCATTCTAAAATCCAGTCATCTAAAAATCACACAGCACAAATACCTGGCTTAATACTGAACCCACCATCCTTCCATTACAACCTTTATCCAAACCACTTGTTATTCTGCTGAAATAATCGAGCTCTGCCCATTATTCATTTTTTCATTTCAGTCTTCACAACATGACAGCACCTATGGCAACAGGATATAGACAATTACCACTGTTGTGTGTGCATTTAAAAAAAAAAAAAAAACCAAGAAGCCATGTCATATCAGTCTAGTACAAATCATTTATGCATCATCTTTATAGTCTTATTAGCAAGGTCCATCTGAGGTCCAACGTATAAATGCCCTCCCAGCATGAGGGAACGAGATAGAGCAGGGGATGCCCAATTTCACTCTTAAGAAGTCATTTGGAAGCAGGACCTCATTAAGCTTTTAACTTTCACAGACCTTCACAGGCCATAGGTTCATTAAGTGCAGAACTCTTGGAGGCTAATTGATTAAATCTGTGCCAAAGTGGTTCAAGATGGACGAAGATCAATCTAAAAATAAACTGGAAACCAGAAAGTGAAGGGTGAAAACTTGCCAAAAGTTGTGTAAATCAGTGGTTTTCAAAGTGGAGGACCCCAGGGGGCGTTAAGGGGTCCTCAGAAAATTGGAGGAAAAATGAGGAAAAATAAATGCAAAACAAAACATTTTAGTGTGAATATACAGTGTGGAAACATGTTAGTTAATAGTATTCTTATGCTATACAAATTTAATAATAATTGTATAGTGATTAAAAGTAACAAAACACGTTCTAAACATCAATATTTCTTGACATATTTTGTAGTATTGTCGACGGGTTTGCAAATGGGGGCCCCAGCCAGAAGCTAATAATGTTTGGGGAGCCTTGGCATGGAAAAGTTTGGGAACCCCTGGTGTAAATAACACTGATTAACAGATGCATACGGTTTTGTTTCGATGCACTGTATTTTCAAACATACTGTCTAAATAAACCTGTTTTTAATCAGCACATGCTCAGACCAGGTTTACTATCATCTAAACATGCTCAATGTGGGATCATACATACATTTCATCTAATTATCAGTCATCTGACCCATAACTATTTGCTGCTGTTGTTCTTGCACAGATGGATTAAGATGTTGGGTTCAAGTATTAAGGTGCACTGATCATCAAAGACCACTGATAAGGAGGGTACAGAACCAACATTAAAACAACGTACTACGGTTTTATCTGCATAAAATTTCAACCAAACACTGCTGACTCACTCCCACAATGACAGTTCTCTGATAATCAGTGCATTAATGGCTACTCAGCTCTTTTCGCAGTACCTGTCTCTGTCAATGAGGCGTCTCCCTCTGTGATTGGGTCCTGATTGGGACCTTTTTGGATATCAGGTGATTTTTTGACAGATGGAGATAAACCTTTCCACCCAAAAACACATATACAGACAGACAAAGAGACACAGCGGCTTCTTAAATGCACATCAGTTTTCATCTCCCAGTAGAAGATAATGATGCATCATTAGCATTCTGTCATGTTTGCAGAATCTGTATAGGATTATCAAAAGTAACTATGAAACCCTGCAATTATGACTGTTCTACCAGCATGTAGTTTAAAAGGTCAAATTAACAAACCTAGTTTATCAGTGAACCTGTCACTAGATTGCTCATAATTGCCATGCTGTAACTTCTGATCGAAATTTGATAATCAAAAACCCTTTCAGTGTAAGGATAAGTAAACCTGCATATAAAGTACTCATTTAAAGCACAAATACTCATCCAAATTCAGTATGTTCACTCAGTTCATAAAGTTTAGAGCGATAAAGATAATTACAAACAAGGAAACTGAGAAAACACACAGCATGAGTGAGCAAAAAAAGAGAAAGAGAGAGAGACAGTAAAGATAAAACATAACAGGAGTGAGAAGAGCTGCAAATAAAGAACAGGATGACATTGTCAAACAGAAATGAAACAAGAATTACTGAAAGGCAATTTTTCCTGATTGTACTAAGACAGTCTCTTTTACTCCAACACACAATAAAAACACTTAAATATGCTGAGACAAGCAGATATATTTACACCAAAGCCCTAGTGACAGAGAATACAAAAGAACAAAGAAAACTTCACAAGGAATCTGGATAGTAACTCACATCAACAATAAGAAATCATTTCCTGCAAAAGTACACAAAATTATGTTCATTAAATAGTTTAAAGCACCAAAACATAAATAACTTCAAGTTGGCATTATTTGTGAACTTCGGCAAAATCTATCCCAAAACGAAGGGAGAAAAATGTCTATTTGTACCTATATGTAAACATATTTAAAGAAAGGAAAAAAAAAAAAAAGAGTCACAGAAATTTTTAACTGGTATTATTGATTGGCATTTCAGTTCACATTTGGAGGAGCTGGAAAAAGCTCCCCTCAGAGACAACACTGTGTCCTTCCTTTGAACATCAACAAAGGGTCTATCTATCCCTGAACACCAAACATTTCTTGTCACTTGACCTTTAGCTTGCAGAGACCTCCTGGCTGTACCTAACCCTTTCACATGCTGACGTTCACTTCATGTGACAGACTGCAGCACAGACTGAGGCTTTATGAATCAAATAGTGGAGCTTTGCAAGCACTGTCTATGATGCCACCGCCCTTTGAGGCTTGAGCTACAGTTGACACACTCTAATAGGGGCCAGCCTGGCATTCTGCTGTGTCTGTCTCTCCTGGTTAGTGAGACAAGAGAGTTCCACAATGACCCATCCAATCTATAGATACACACGAATGAGCTGTCTGAACTGGCAATCCGATGGGACGCTGAAGCACAGGTGGTTCAGACTTTGGGCCGTAAATGGCGACAAAGCACTAACAGTGTTTGCTCGTATATTAGTCTGGTTCCTGGGTTGAATGGAGGTCCAGACACACATGCCCTCACATGCGTTCCACCACGCACACACACCTTGTGATGAATAGCTGCCAGACTACTCAGCCTGTCTATGCCCTAGTTATTAAACCCTGCTTAATTGGACTATCAATCACGGAATTTCATAGGCCACTCAGAGGTCCACCATTCCAGTCACATCAACATCAACTGGCCCTCAAAAACTTTGAATATTACACTGCTACAAATAAGCTGTAAATCCAGAGTCACAAATACCTATCCAGACCAAAGGGCCAGATTTACTAAGGATTTGGAGCCTGTTTTTAGGGCGTAGATGTGGCGCCGTCTGACCCAGACGTGCCATACATTTATCAAATGAGCAGTTTATTTCATTTTAGCCTGTGGGTAGGGTATGCCTCTCATCACTGCATATGAATTCAGGAGAACATCAAGTAAATAGAGATTGATAATACATCATGATGGATTTCCTAATGGAATCTTCAACTATAAGTTTTGCAGCCTAAATTATTCACCTCTAAGGAAGAGGAGTAAACAAATATGATTTTCAATTTTACAATAAACAAACACTTGCTACGCAAACCGATTCTTAAAAAAACAAATGACGAAATGAAACAATTACTGGTGGGTACCATATCTAATGACTTTGGTTTGTATCATTAAAACTGAACTTTTGTACACTAAAATCATAACCTTTCTTTTATTAAGACATGAGTGTGTGGCTCCAGTTAAGTCCATATTAACTTAGGAACACCAACACCGCCTGTTCCACACTGAGTCCTCTGTTAATTCCCTTAAAGTTTGTTTATTTACAAATTCATGCTACTTTGATATACATCTAGCAGCCTAGATATGTGAGTTATGTTAGGCCAGATTTCAGAGGTCGAGCAGTGGTCTAAGTATTTTTTGCTTCTGATCTTAATGAGGTTGCAATGAACACTCTGACTCTTCATAGAAAATGGGGCGCAGTACCAGGTGCAGTTGAGTGGCCAACTGTGTCATTAGCTACATTTTCAATAATCAGGTGTTCAACATACACATACTGTATGTGGAGCTACAACCGCACTGATTCTATAATGGTCTGGGGTGACTGGATTATATGACAACACTAATCAGGAGTTGAGGAAGTGGACATCCCAGCGCTGTGGGAACAACATTTCCAGAGTACGCTTTTCAAAACGTTCACAGCGGCTCGGCACATACATGTCATGAGGCTTAAAAAAAAGTCACTTCAGGTTTCTGCTAAATCGCAGTGCCATGTCAGTCCACAAAAAGATACAAATTCACTGTGTGTGACCATGACAAAACTGTATTTTGTGGGACTGTGTTTTGGTGTTAAGAATATTGTGTAACAAAATTAAATACAAATAGTCAGATGTCCTTGGTTTCCATGAACTTTTGCTATACTCTGCAGCTAAATTCTTAGTAAATACTTTGCTATTATTTGCACATACTGACTTCTCTTCCATCTCTTTTGAATAAAAATCAGTTGAGAGGACGTATTGACCTTTACTCAACTGCTTTCAGGAGCAGGGACAACCGCCTCTCACTACCAGCTGGGCATTGGACTCAAGTTGCTGAAACAGTTGAGTCACCAGGTTAACACTGATGAAATCAAGTTAATAGTGAGTGGGCACCATTAGCTTCAACACTTTCTGTTGATTTCAACCAGTCACCCTTAGAGTAGTCCAAAGATAAATAAACAGTTTGTCATTTCTGTTCCTGTTAATGCTAGAGTTTATGTTCCAAACTCCTAGACCTGAAGTGACAGTTTCTTTCATCTGTTAACAGTGAATATTAGGTATTTTATGTTCTCTGTGGCTATGAGGCTAGTGCATCTGATTTTTGTATGCCGTGTAGTTAATAATGTCTCCTGTGGTCTCCTCCAGGGGACTGTACATGAGATTACCTATGACATGAGGAAACGCTCCAGTCTGTGACATCATTTTCACCTACAATCACAGAGGTTTACACATTTCCTCTCCCTCAGGGCCCTACAGGCTCCCAGTAGTGCATGCTATGATTTGATTATTTAGGTTTTTTGTTGTTTTGTTTTTATCTTTATAGTACTCTGGGCCACAACTTCTCAGACAAACTTATTCTTTCAAGTTCTATCAAAAAGGTCAGAAACCTCCTGCTGACCTGCAATGTTTGGTAGAGCTAAAAGGCCCCCGAGCACAGCTTGAGCCATGAGAACCAGAGGCAGCTACAGCAGTGTTTCAACAGCCAACGGCTTCAGCTTTTTCAAATTCCTTGTGTTTGGTTCGGATTTATAATTAATTTCCATTCTTACATTATAAGAACCTTACAGAACATGCTTATTTCACTAGATATAGTTTAACATCAATTTTCCTCTGAAACCTGAAGGCGGATGATGCTCTGTGTACATTTTTAATAAATAGAAAGCAAACACTTCAAAGAGACATTCTAATTTAGTAGAAATGTTTGTTTACTACTTTGTCTTTACCTGTGTTAATCTTAGAAGTGATGCGAGATAGGTCAATTCGCCGAGGGGGACGGATAGGCATGGATGTCTTTGTTGTGTTGCTTTTATGCCTTTCCAAAGGTTTGCTTATCTTTGAGAGAGGCGCAAAAATTCCTGTGAAGGATAAAGAATACAGATTAAAGTTTTCCAAAATAAGAACACAACTAAAAAAGACAAACAGCCAATTAAATCTACTCATGATTTACATAAAGGGCAAACTACAAAATATGTGGAAAGATACCAATGGAAACTCAATTTGCCACTTGAGGTCAACATTGGTACAAGTAGTTAACTAAGAGTACCATATACAGTACAACTCCATGACCTACCATATCTGAGTCTACAGGTGAAATACTGAACCCCTGCAACAGATCCATCATTCTTCCCCTCTGGTTTGTCCAGTTCTACTCCAGCCCAAAGGCCTCCCGAGAACTCTGTGCTGCCACAGAATCGCAGTGTCCCTACCTGCATCCACACCAGAAAAAAAGCTATTGTGAGGATAGACAGCATGTTTCATAACTACAGTGCAAAACCAAACAGAAAGAAGAGATGCAGCAAAGATACTGGCCATTTGAATGCAAAGTTATACCTAAAGGTGAGGCGTTAATCTGAAATTTACCATTTTGATGAGTATGGGTTCAAAAAAACAGCAAAAGTGATAAACAGTTTAAAGCATGAGTGTCTTGTTGAGATGGACTCATTTCATTTGTGTGAACTAGCAATATATTAATGCCTCTATCTTGTTGAGCATTTCTTACCGTCTACGTGTTTACATTTGCATTGTGTGGTTGTAATTAGTTGATCAGATAGCAGATCATGCACCATATGAACGTGACATACAACAGACTAGCACAGATTTAGGGCTCAAATCAGAATAGAACAAATTCAGACAACAGTCCCTGAACCACGGCAAAGTCATTTTGAGTCCTCACTTTTCCTCACAAGTATTAAAAGGCTATGGCCAGTTCTTTAAACAATTTGTCTCATGGTCTTAAATTCAGTAATGTCTTACAATTTTTAAGCTTCATTCAACTTTAATACTCTCCTCGACCCTGAGAGTAAAATAAAAGGCAGTGTGTGATCTAATAAGAGCTGTTTTTCAGGATCTCTGTCATAAAAATGTAGTTCCTATAGAATTAGAACCAATCTTTCTTGTTGCCACAGGGTGAGGCTCAATTTTTGGGCAGTTTGTGGGATTATTAGAATGCTCATAAAACCATGTCGAGATAAAATACAATATATGTACACACAATATAGGAACATTAATTTTATGTAATCAAAGTGTAACCTCAACATGCTCTATTTATACATTTGTATTTCCCTCTAAAAAGGTTGAAACCCTGATGTTACAACTAAACTGACTATAATTTTTGTATTGGCTGGTCTGGTAGCAGGTGACGTATATGGAGCTTTCATTACTATAGACGTGACGGGGGGGGGGGGGGGGGTTC
>JAPQRQ010011916.1:0-15168 GCA_037367365.1 Apogon talboti
TTTTCTACCACAACTAACCATCTACTTTATTCACATCTCACTGAGGAAGAAAAATCTCCCATTAAACTTTAAGGAAATATTGATTTTTTTAAAATTTCAAATCATCATGAACAGGACATCTTACAGCTGTGGACATGATGTGTCCCAATATTTATGTCCATATACTTTATAAATATCAGTATTTCATTTGAACAAAGAAATCAACAAATTGAATAAAAGAATCAACAACACTAGCAAAAATGAACGAAATAGTCAACAAATTAGACAAAAATGAACAAAATACAACAAATACAGTTTATAAACTATATCTACAAAAATGTCATCATGTCTACAGCTGTAAGATGTCCTGTTCATGCTGATTTGACTTAAAAACATCAATATTTCCTTATAGTTTAATGGAAGATTTTGACAGAAATTAACTGAAAGCCATCTGTGAGGCATTATTTAAGCAAAGATAACAATGTAAACCAAACTAACCAATGCAATGATATTTATCCCAATATAAAACTTTTTTCTGACATTTGTCATTATTGTTTTGTATCCCAGACCCCTGTTAGAAAAGAAACACCTGGATTCAATGTGTCCACATACTTTTGTCCATATAGTGTAATTCCTCCTTAATTAATTCTCATTTCCACCGTTCTGAGGTGGCGATACTGATTCCGTCGTCCTGTCATCTCCCTGCTTTAATCCCCATCCTGAACTGAACCAGTCATGCAGAAAACAGTGATAATCTCCTGTTTTTATAATCTTTATCTTCTGACTAATCCCTCAAACATCCCACTGTCGGCTTTCACCCAAATACCCTTATTTGTATTCTTGAATAATTAAGAATCTGACTCCTTTTCCTCAGTTCAGGCCCATATAAACCCCCCTCCTTACACACACACACACACACACACACACACACACACACACACACACACACACACACACACACACACACACATGTTCACCCCTAAATATCTTGGATGTAATTTCCTGGAGTGAAATATTCCTGTGGTAATCTCTCATACTTAACAGAAGGGGCCGACACTAATCCACTTTGTCCCCCTGATCAATGCACAGAGCTTTAACATTCAGACTGGATTTAGTCCTTTTTAAAGGGAGAACAGGAAAGAAAAGGTGAAAACCCACAGAAACAGGAATTAACATTTTAATACGACGTGATCTTCAGTCTGTGTGTTTCTGAACTGAGATCAATGTCGAGTGATTATTTTAGGTGTAAATTTAAGCCATATGTGGGCAATAATGATTTAAGCCATATGTGGGCAATAATGATTCTTCAACATAAAAATGACTGATGGAATCATCTCTTGCCACAATCCTGCGATAACAAATAAAATGGTTCACAACCTGGAACCACAAAATACCAGGTCAGGATGAAGTGTGAACTGATGAGGATGAGTCACAAATGTAGAGTCTGAGAAACCAGTGGAAATAAGAAATACAGTATGTGAAATAAGTGATTAAACCTGGTGCTCAGTAGAGGCTTATGTTTGTCACTGACATTACATTAGTCGACTCAGTTTCACCCGTTCCAACCTGACAATTTATATTAAAATTAGGAAACGATTATTGCTAACTTTGCAGAAATGATCACAGAACATTCAGCCCAACACACGTGGAGCCGTTAGTCACGTACACGTCGCCTGAAAAAGCTGACATTGTCGGGTCATGAAATAGGCAGTGAAATGGGTATTAAACTCTGTTCTAAGTAGTCTTAAAAAGGTCTTCATAAGTCTTAAATTTAACTTGTAGGAACCCTGTAGGAACCCTTTAATGTCAGGTCTGACCAGGGTTTGTAATGAATGAACCGTGTGTCTTCTTTCAGAACACGTACACGAACGCTGACAAGCTGCTGGAGGCGGCGGAGCAGCTCGCTCAGACCGGAGAATGTGACCCCGAGGAGATCTACAAGGCAGCCAGACACCTGGAGGTCCGGATCCAGGATTTCGTTCGGCGCGTCGAACACAGGAAGCTTCTGCTCGATATGTCGGTGTCCTTCCACACACACACCAAGGAGGTAAGACACACAAACACACAATAACAACAACAACAGCTCCAGTAGGTTTTATTCTGATCATTTAACCCAGGGATGTTAAACTCATTTTAGTTCAGGTTCCACATTCAGACCAATCTGATCTAAAGTGGACCGGACCAGTAAAATAATATCATAACCTATAAATAATAATTTTATATGATTTTTTTCCACTTTGTTTTAGTGTGGAAAAAAGTAAAATTACATTATCAAAATGTCAATAACATGAACAACCTGAAATTTCTTAAGAAAAATAAGTGCAGTTTTAACAATTTTATGTCTCAGTTTATCATTTACACATGTGCATTACAACTACAAACACACAAAACATTTAGCAACAGGCAGAATATTGGCAAAATTTCACTTATTAAGTATTCTAAGTATGAAATAATGTTTACATTTACAAACTATCCAAATAAAAATTATGTGAATAACCTGAAAAAAGTGAAATTTTTTAAGAAAAATAAGTAAAATTTTAATAATATTATGCCTCATCTCATCATTTATACATATATATACAAATCAGATCTGCAAACCAAAAATCATTTAATAACAGGCAGAATATTGGTAAAATTACACTTAATTTTCTTTAGACATTTCATGTTGTTCATACTTGTTCAGGCTATTCACATTTTATTATTAAAGGATAATTTGTAACTGTAAATATTTTCACTATGTAATTTTACTATTTTCATATTATACCAAGAGGAAAATGCCGCCCCGGGGCGCTAAACCGGTCCGTTGTGGTAAAGAGGGAGCTAAGCCAAAAGGTGCAGCTCTTGATTTACCGGTCGATCTACGTTCCGACCCTCACCTATGGTCATGAGCTTTGGGTAGTGACTGAAAGAATGAGGTTGCGGGTACAAGCAGCCGAAATGAGTTTCCTTCGTAGGGTGGCCGGGCTCAGCCATAGAGATAGGATGAGGAGCTCGGACATCCGGAGGGGCTCAGAGTAGAACCACTGCTCCTCCATGTCGAGAGGAGCCAGTTGAGGTGGTTCGGGCATCTAGTGAGGATGCCTCCCGGACGCCTCCCTCGGGAGGTGTTCTGGGCATGTCTGTCCGGGAGGAGACCATGGAGCCGACCCAGGACACACTGGAGGGATTATATCTCTCTGCTGGCCTGGGAACACCTCAGGATTCCCCCTGAAGAGCTGGTAGAAGTGGCTGGGGAGGGGGGTGTCTGGGCTCCTCTGCTGAGGCTGCTGCCCCCGCGACCCGGACCCGGATAAGCAGAAGAAGACGGTACGGTACAGTACAGTACCAAGAGGAAAAATTGTAGTTGACATTATTTATAGGTTATTATGATATTATTTGACTTTAGATCACATTTGTCTGTATGTGGAACCTGAACTACAACAACCAAACCCATGAATATAGTAGAATAGATGAACACTGGACATGAGAGGGTTAATGACTGTCCTGTCCATCTGTGTCCAGCTGTGGTCGTGGATGGAGGAGCTTCAGAAGCAGCTCCTGGACGACGTGGTCTGTGACTCGGTGGACTCGGTTCAGACTCTGATCCAGCAGTTCCAGCAGCAGCAGACCGCCACCCTGGAAGCAACGCTCAACGTCATTAAAGAGGGGGAGGAGTTAATCCAACAGCTCAGGTAATAATGAAAACATCCATATTCTGAGACCCAGAGGTGTGAATACACAGACAGATGATCACATTGATAGTTAGAAAGTGCAGCTTTGGTCATAATCCTCCAAGCTTAAATGTCATAAAAGGTCACGTTATCATCAAAAAGGGCCATTTAAGGAGTTTTTCTAGTTCTGTTGGAGATGTTTTACTCTTTTCTGTCATGGTCTTTTGTCTCTAATGGAAATACTGTGACTTTATAGTACATTCATAACAAAAAACAATGTCATTTTCAGTGAATTTCTTTAGGTATGAACATAGATCTGAAAGTGTTTCATTTCTGCTGTTTGTGTTTAGTTGTTGTGCCTTTTGTTATTGCGTTGTGGCTGTTGTGACGGCGATGGGATAACTGCTCCATCTGTGTCCCTGTCTTTAGAGACGCAGCCATGTCCACTAATAAGACGCCACACTGCAGCTCCATCGCTCACATCCAGGGGGTGCTGCAGCAGCTGGACGAGGCCCAGGGTCAGATGGAGGAACTGTTCCACGAACGCAAAATCAAGCTCGACATCTTCCTGCAGCTTCGCATCTTTGAGCAGTACACTATAGAAGTAAGAGAGAAGCACACTGAGCAGTTCTGAAAACCTAACAGAACTGTGTATGTTTGACACATCTGGTGTAAAGTATCACTGTTTCATGGACCAGTTTCAGGGACCAGTATCCTTCAACCCATCTTAATGAAACATTAGCTGTTAGAAGCACCAGAAAATAAAATAAACAAACTCATCCCTGACCACGCCCCTCCTCCTCTGTCCGTCCAGGTGACAGCAGAGCTGGACGCCTGGAACGAGGACCTGTCCCGGCAGCTGAACGACGCCGGCCGGTCCGGAGGCGGCAGTGGCAGCAGCAGCGGGGGAAGCAGCGCCTCCTCTGGCGGTGCCGAGGACATCGGCCTGGCTGAGCAGAGGCTGAAGCGACACGCAGAGAGGAAGGCCGCCATGAACAACATGACCTACGAAGTGATGCAGCAGGGCCAGGACCTACACCAGTACATCATGGAGGTCCAGGCCTCAGGTAGGACAGGCTCTGAGGGACGGAAACATGTAGAGAGGACAGACACAGAATAACCAGGGCACAATCAGAAATCATAAACTACACTAAATAATTTAACCTAACGAACCTTGTGCCCACAGCAGCCAATTGAAAACATCTGAGTTATTAATGTTTTTAGTAGAGTTCTGAAACATGCAGACACATCACAACTTTACAGCACAAGCCTTAAAAAATAAAAGTCCCTATATTAAATTTCAAGATTATTAGATTAGATTCATTTAGATTAGGTTAGATTAGATTAGATTCATTTAGATTACATTAGATTAGATTAAATTAGATTGCTCTATTATTTTTCGATTCTGGTGCCTCTTTTCTTTTAACAGTTTATTAAATTTTCTGTTCAGTGCAGGTGAACTTTACTTTGCAGATATTGCAGACTAACAATGTAAAATAATAATATTATTAAGTAATAAAGCTCTATAGGCTACATACGTACATATTTACATAAGAGTAGAATTGTAATATGTAATGGGTCGGTGTATTAATATATTAGTCTTATAAAAATACTTGAAAATTAACAGATTGTGCAAATACATTGGAATTGCATAGATCAGATATTTTTTATATGTTTATGTTTTTTTCTTATAGGTTTTAGTTTTTCAGCTTCTATGCAGTTCATATTATTAGGATTTAGCATCTGATGAGGGAACATTTGTGTCCCTTTTAAATCCTCAATGAATCTGAGTGAAAAAAATATATTTAGCCACATTGACATCTATATTTACAGTAAAATCCAGATACGTGTAGCTGATTGAGTCCTAGCACATGTGGTCGTGACCAAACCATCATAGAAAAAGGCAATAAATGTGAAAGATGAAGCAAGTGTGACCCGGTAGACCATCCTGCTGTGTGTCATTCAGACAGATTTAGGTTAAATAATCACCGCAGCTCAATCCTCTTAAAGACTGGATGTTTGTGGAGGGAGGATCTGCCCCCCCGCTGTCACACATCACAAAAGCTGCTTTAGTGGCAAAAATGGTGTATTCACTTATAAAACTGATCAAGGGAGGTTTGACCCTTCATTACTGTAATACTATGGGATAGAATGTTCTCTATCAGTAACTTAACCTTATACGGATTTATGATCTGTACGTAAATGTAACTACAGTTTAAAGAATCACAACCCATGCACTTTGTTTTTCATTTTACCTTGTATTTGTCTTTTATTACCTGTATATATCCTTATGTTGTATATTTCTTTTATCTGTAGTATAGAGTTGGCTTTTTGTATATTATATGTGTGATACTTTTATACAATTTTTTTTGCATTAAGTGTTTGCTGCTAAACAGATTTTCATTGTTCCTGTAACAGTGACAATAAAATTCTGTTCTATTCCTTTGTCTGTTTGACTGTAGGTTAAAAGTTGTCTGTGTGCAGATCATGTGTACTTGAATTGTCTCTAATATCTCTGTGTTTTTGTGTTCATATCAGGGATTGAGCTGACGGGGGAGAAGGACATGGACTTGGCCTCTCAGGTTCAGGAGCTGCTCGAGTTCCTCCATGAGAAGCAGCAGGAGGTGGAGCTCAGCGCCCAACACACCCATACCAGGCTGGAGCAGAGCCTGCAACTGCGCCACCTACAGGCTGAGGTCAAACAGGTACAGAGGAGTGTTAACCATGATCAGCATTCACATCAGCTAAAGCTAATGTTTGTATTTCATAGTTTTCATCATTTTATGATATTGGTTAAATACATATTTCTTTGCTTCTAAACTCTGAATTGGCGTCCCACTGAGTGGACATTTATGGAACTCCATGAAAAATAGCTTCATAAAAAGTTTCAATTGAATTTTTCATGCCTAAAGAGGAATAAAAACACTCAGGTTCTTATATTCATGCATGAAAGGGTTGATTGTGCAATCCTGGTTTGACTAATACACATCATCTTTGCATAGTTTTACTGATGGAAGGTGCAGAATAAAAACATTTACTTGTGGAATATGGCCACGTTTTTCTACTTAAGGATATGAAATCTTCAAACACCACTTCCTGTCTAGATGTATTTTTAATTAAACGTGTCTCTGAGTTCTCTTTTTTCTTTTAAAAATCCAGTGTGTGTGTGTGTGTTTGCATGTATGCGTGCATGTGTATGTGTGTTAAAATGTGCTATCATATCAGGAAGTTAACTTTGTATTTTTTCCAAGAAACATTTATCTGTAAAACACTGAACATTATGAACATTATTATGATCCTGAGCCAAAGGAGACCAGAATCCTTAAAAGGAAATAATATTTACTGTAGTTGGATCGACAGGCTTTTATTATTAGAAACAAAGGGAAATGTGTGTGAAGGAGAGACTGGTCCATGTTGGAGGGACATCAGGTCAACACCCAGGACTTAAGATGTGTCCAGAGTCTTTAAGTTTGTCTGTTATAATGAGGTGCTGCAGCTGTGAACGCTGACAGGAAGCACACGGCTGCTGTGGAAGGATTCACATGCATTATTGATGAAGTTATGGCAACATGCTAATAACACAAAGACACAACACAACACAGCACAACACTATGAGCACCACCTTGTTCTCTGAGTCAGAATCATCTATGTATATCTATTCTATATTTATATTATAAAAGGGAAGTGGACTCTGTGTGTCTCGGGCATCACACAAAATCTGTTCCTAGAGAAGAGACTAGCGAAAACGGCAAGTTGATAGGACCAATATTTTGTTAGTTTGTTAGTTAGTAAATTTGGAATACAATAACAATTTATTTTAGGTCAGAATTCAAAAGTTGTTCATTTGCATTTTATAAAATTCTGACCCATCCACTAAAATCATCACATTGTAAACAGTGTTAAATTCTTACATCAATACCCTTCTACCAAGTGAGTACAAAATACACACTGACACATTTTAGTATTTAACATTTGACCTAGCACAAAAATTTATAATGTATATTAACCAGTGTTGGTGTTAATCATTTATATATGCCAGGATGTAAAAATCAAAGCATACCTAATCCAAATTTTATGTAGAATATTGAAAAGGAGTATATTTTTATTCTCTTCATTATTTTCTTAATTTTTGCTAATTTTGATGATTATTTTCCCAATTTTTTTTCATTATTTTATTCATTTCCTTGATGATTCTCTTCATTTTGTTTATTTTATTCATTATTTTATTAACTTTTGTTCATTTTCTTCATTACTATCTTTATTTTCTTCTTTTTCTGCATTGTTTTCTTAATTTTTGCTCATTTCAACCATTTCCAGTTTTTTTATGATATTATTTATTAATTTTCTTGATTGTTCTCTTCATTTTAGATCATTTGACCTAGCACTAAAAATAATAATGCATATTAATCAATGTTGCTGTTAAACATTGACATATGCCAGGAAGAAAAATAAAAAATATAACTAATCCAATGTTTATGTAGAATATTTACTTTTTTTTGCATAAAAAATATGGTTTGTATATATTACAAACATACCATTTAAAGGGTTAAAAATATGACAGTTATTGAGTATTTAGTATTTCTGTTCATGGCTCAAGTTGATGAAATACTAAAAAAGTTCAAAACAAACTATGAAAAACATTTGGACATCAGTACTCCTCTGTGCATATTTTGCGCTTTTGGTGGTAGAAGGATTTCTATGGACGGGATAACGGAGGGTTAAAAAATGTGACGTGCACATTAATTGATCTTCGTCAGGATTTCAGGACAGTTCCTTCTTCTTCTTTGGGTTATTTAATCACTTTCATATTACGTTCGCCAATAACCTTTACCTTGAATGGAGCTGGAGACCCTCTGTTTGTGTCATTTTTACATAACGTCCTCAGTGTTTCCCTGTATTTCCATGCGTCTCCAGGTGCTGGGCTGGATCCGTAACGGTGAGTCCATGCTAAACGCCAGCATGGTGAATGCCAGCTCCCTGTCGGAGGCCGAGCAGCTGCAGAGGGAGCATGAGCAGTTCCAGATGGCGATAGAGGTACGCACTCCTCGCATACATCCTAATTATCGCTGCTCAAACCAGCCTCGCTCTACTTTACTATTAATGATTTCAGTATGCGTTTGGTTTGAATGGTAGCAGATGGATGCACACACTAATACACAACCACACACACACACACACACACACATACACACTGAACCATTTGACTCTGTACTTATATCATAGTCAATTAATGTGAGGAGTAACAGATGCTCACGTGCACACACTCCAGCATATAAACAAATGCATCATATACTGTATGTGTTACCGTGCATACACATGACTTATTTATGTCTGATTTCCAGTCCTGTCACTATGGAGTGAACGTTTTGCTTTATGTATGTTCTTTAAATAGCTGACTCCAGATCTGTGTGGTAAAATCCCTTTGGTCAGCATTGCAATACACACAAACACATCACTTTGGCTCAGATCCAATGTGTGTTTTCTGGCCTGGTTTCAACTCATCAGAGCCTGACGTAACCCAGCATTAGCTAAAAGCCCAGACGCACATACTGTACACAAAGCAAGTTTTTATTTGATTGAATTCAGTTTTATTTAAGTTTAGTAGAAAAACAAGGGCTTTTACATTAACAGGATAACATTAAAAGTAGTGAAAGTGGTTTTGTGTAGTATAGATGTTCCAGACTCTGACCAGAATAAAGCAACAAAAGTGTCTCATATCATCATCAAACTAAGGTGGGGGCTTCAAAGTTAATACTTAGAATAGGCAGCTTTTACTCTAAATGGCTTGAAATATTCAGTACAAATGAAGACAGCGAACATCAAGACTGTGATCATTATTTTTCAAAGGCCAACTGGTTTTAATTGATAGTACTGATCCTCCTCCTCTTTTCTCCCCCAGTCTCTGTTTCATGCTAACTCTCTCCAGAAGACTCATCAGAGTGCTCTGCAGGTTCAGCAGAAAGCAGAGGTAACTCCATGCTTTTTACAACCTGACCTTTAACAGAATAACAGCTGTAAAGTCCTTCACATGTGGGTGGTGTAGTCTGTAGACAGTCAGTGAAATACAAATTAACCACCAACGTCTGTGTTTTGGTTGTGTTTGACTATGTATAATGGATATATACAGGTAATATATGATATATACAAATAATGTAGGATATATAATAGATACTGTATATACAGGTAATATAGGATATATACAAGACATCTGCAAGTATCACCAATTACCAGTGCAGATACTAGACCTGTATAAATATGGTTTATGTGCACATGTTCAGTTACGACTGTAAACATGTTGAATCCTGAATATGACCTGAACATGTCCCTCATTCCTTCTTCCTTCTGTCTCAGATGATGCTCCAGGCCGGTCACTATGATCCAGAGGCCATTCGTAGCTGTGCAGAGAAAGTTGCCGTCCACTGGCAGCAGCTGATGCTGAAGATGGAGGACCGTCTGAAGCTGGTCAACGCTTCCGTGGCCTTTTACAAGACGTCTGAGCAGGTACGTCTGACACTCATACACATCAGCGAGAACTTAAATACTGCACTGATATGATGTTGATGGATATATTTTAACTTTAGCTTTGGAATTAGCGTATCTGTTTTAGATAAAATTAGGATTTTTTTGTTCTGGTAACAAAATTTCAGATTGAACAGTTAAATTAGATCCTATTTCATATAAACTAAATGGACAAAAGTATTGGGACACATGTCTACAGCTGTAAGATGTCCTGTTCATGATGATCATCAGTATTTCCTTAAAGTTTATTGGGAGATGGTTCTTCCGCAGTGAGATGTGAAGAAAGTAGATGGTTAGTTGGGGATGGAAAATTATTATTTACAGTGAAATTATGAAAAATATTTTAGAAATTTAGAGGTAGAACATTTAAAATCATAGTGATGGATAAAAATAAAATCAATGTTGAGAGAAATGAAGTCAAAACCATCTCTGAGACATTTTGGAAGCAAAGATAACAATGTAAACCAAATGATATTTATCCCAATATAAAATTATATTATGACATTTGTCATTATTGTTTTGTATCCCAGACCCCTGTTAGAAAAGGAGCACCTGAATTCAACGTGTCCACATACTTTTGTCCATATAGTGCAGTGTTTCTCAACGGTGGCGGTACCGCTCCCTAGGGGGCGTTGGGACACCGTTGGGGGGCGTTTGGAACGAGAAAACTGAGAGGGGGGGCTCTGAGACTGAAAAAGGGGGCGTTAGACTGTATAAGTTTCAATAACAAGCATCATGTTATGTCAATGGTGAATTTCTGTGCCGTTTTATTTGTTTTATCTTCTGGTTGTGTATTATTGTGTATCTGTTTTTATCAGTTTTAGTAGATCTTATCTTATATATCTATGTAATTTTTACTAGTTTTATCATATCTTAAATACGTTTTTACCTATAGGCCCTTGGTTAAGTCAATTTAAATGTGCTATATAAATAAACTGACCTTGATCAGATCCATCTGGTTGCATTATCTCGTCCTCACCTGTGTGTTTTTGTCCAGGTGTGCAGTGTCCTGGAGAGTCTGGAGCAGGAGTATCGACGGGACGAGGACTGGTGTGGAAGTCATGACAAACTGGGCGGATCGGCGGACAGCGACCACCTGCTGCCTCTGATCAGTAAACACCTGGAGCAGAAGGAGGCCTTCCTCAAGGTGACGCTCACCTGCACTCAACACAAATGTCAATAAACCGCCTAAAGCAGTGATTCTCAACTGGTGGGTCACGACGCAAAAGTGGGTCTTAAACCTGTTTTCAGTGGGTCGTAGGCCTTTGTCTGGGAAAAACTTTTACAGCAGAAAAAACAGAACAAACATCTGAATAGAGCGTGTTTACTTCCTTGATGAAGTGGGGATTGTTTATTATTGTAGAAATTGTGTTATGTAATGTTTATTGGCATTACTTTCAAAATTTTGCATTAATTTACATCCAAACAGTCACAGTTTTAAGTCAAATGCTGATAATTAAAGCCCTGACAGCCCCTAAACTGCCACAAACTCATTAAAACCCATTAATGTGTCTCTTCCTATTTTCATTCATCTGTTTTTTGTTTTTTTTACCTCAGGCTTGTACTCTGGCTCGGAGGAACGCCGAGGTGTTCCTTAAGTACATCCACAGAAACAATGTGAGCATGCCCGGAGCTGCCAGTCACACCAGAGGGCCCGAACAACAGGTCAAAGGTCAGAGCTGTTCTATCTGTAGAAGATCTGTAGATCTGAAGAGATCTGTGATACTGATGTTCAAGATTTATGCAAAACAGTTTATGACAGGTTGAGTCCAGTTAAAACATCTGTCACAGTGGCCTCACAGCAAGTCCAACCTGTTTTACATTAGTAATAGAATAGAATAGAATAGAATAGAATAGGCTTCTGTCATTACACAGGTTGTGCAACGGAACTGCAGGTGGTGTCTGCCATAATGTAATTTTTTTTTTTTCACATTAAACCAAGAAGACAATTTGAAGTCATAATCTATAGGTTATTATGGTATTATTTTACTTGAGACCACATTGTTCTGTATGTGGAACCTGAACTAAAACCAGTTCGACACCATTGACTGTTAATATCTTCAGTGGAATTTTTGCACTTCGGGCCGGATTTGGAACCTTTGGCAGGCCTGTTTTGGCCCACGGGCCGTATGTTTGACACCCCTGGTTTAGTGGTTCTAAATTTATAAAACATTTTATATCAGTAGATGCATTTGGTGGATGTGTGGGTCTTTATGGGTTACAGTTTTTAACACTGAACAGAGTTAATCAGCCGAGAGCACGATTGGAGGAGCCAGTGTAACACTGTGTTTTGTGTGTGTGTGTTTGTTTGTGTGTGTGTGTGTTGCAGCCATTCTCAATGAACTGCTGCAGAGAGAAAACCGAGTCCTTCACTTCTGGACGTTGAAGAAACGGCGTCTGGACCAGTGTCAGCAGTACGTGGTGTTTGAACGCAGTGCAAAGCAGGTCAGACGCCACTCTAAAGACACATCTGGTTTATTTTATAAGAGCAAATATAAGTCACACACTCAGGTCCGGCGTTGTGGGTTTGTGTGTTCAGGCTCTGGACTGGATTCAGGAGACAGGTGAGGTTTACCTGGCCACGCACACGTCACCTGGAGACAGCAGCGAGGAAACACAGCAGCTCCTCAATGACTACCATCACTTCAGACTGTCCGCTAAGGTACCACGGCTCGGGTCTGACAAGTCATCGAGTCAAATACACATAGAAAGTATACACTATATACCAAAACCTCCTTAAAAATATGAATAAAAGCAGCTAAAATAAATAGGTTTCAGGTAAAATAAACAAATAAATTAGCAGAAAAACTGAAGAACAATGTTTTTTGTTCTTCTCATTATTATGGAACCACAGTATAATTCCATCACTGAACAGACAGTCTGACAGATGGAACTGGTCCTAGTTCTTTTATAAAGCAGGTAGGAGTAGAACATGAACACATTTTCATGGCCTGTAAACGTGTTCTTTGTGTTTGTGATCAGGAACAGTAGCCGACAGCTGGTATTTGAAACACAGGGATTCCAGAACATTGTGTTAAAACACAGAGTTGGCAGATATTTAGGCACTGAAACAGATGTAATATTGACTAGAGGAATGAAAGAACCAATGAGGCATCTGTTATTACCTGAGTTTTAGAGGCTGTCGAGTGTGAAACAGAATCAGAACCATCTGTAATTAGAGACATGGGACATTAAACGTCCAATTAACTGTCCTATGATCTGTGACTCGTCCTGCAGCAAACCAAGGACAAGGTGAAGCTGCTCATCCAATTGGCCGACAATCTGGTGGAGAAAGGCCACGCCCACGTGTCGGAGCTGAAGCGTTGGGTGAGCACGGTGGACCGGCGCTACCGTGACTTCTCCGTCCGCATGGCCAAGTACCAGGAGAGTCTGGAGAGGAGCCTGGGTGTCAGCTCTGAGGTAAAAAAGGATGATCACCACTGTTTATTTACTCTGGATTTAACCCAGAGCTCATCCACCAACATGACAGCAACAGAGAGTTTTACACACAAAACACTTTAAGTACACAACAGCAACATAAAATAGAGTAACAAAAGCAGAGTAAACAAACCATATGAGTAATAGAAATTCACCTTTTCAGATCCTTCATGTATAAAATAGATCCTGACCGTATTTCAAGGAGTTATCACTTCTTATTTGATTTATTTATTAACCTTTATTTAACCAGGAAAATTATTTAGTTTTTGTAATTTTATTGCTCTATTCTTATTTTTGTAGTACTGGTCTTTTGTTAATATTGTTGCACTGACTGGGGTAGCACCATGACAATAAAGGCTATTCTATTCTATTCTATTCTATAATTAATATGATTGCGTGGTTTGTTTGCTGTTTGTGATCCTGGTTTTATGTGTCTTCTTTTTCTAATCTCCATGAAACTAAAGTATTCGTCTCTCGGTTTAGGACAATAAAGACCTGGAGCTGGACATCATTCCCGCCAGCCTCACCGACAACCCTGAGGTCAAACTGCGCGACCCCAACCACGAGGTCAACGAGGAGAAGAGGAAGTCAGCCAGAAAGAAAGAGTGAGTACCTGAGCAGGGCGTTGACCAATCACAGCATATGGTTGGTTTAACAGATTGACACTAACGCCGTCATCTCCCAGGTTCATCATGGCCGAGCTGCTGCAGACGGAGAAGACGTACGTCCGAGACCTCCACGAGTGTCTGGAGGTAACAGACCATCTGATGCTTTATTGTTTTGACAGGCTCCTCTATTATCCAGAGGAGTACTAATGTCAACATTTTATTCATACAGTTTGAACTTTTTTACATTTGTTTGTATTTCAACTTGAGCCATAAACAAAAATACCAAACACTCAACAACTGTCATATTTTTAACCCTTTAAATGCCATGTTTGTAATGTAAACAAAGTATATTTTGTGATGCAAAAAAACACCAAAAAATTCTTTTTTTTCAGTATTCTACATAAGAATTGGATTAGTTATTTTTTTATTTTTTTATTTTGTCCTGGCATATGTCAATGATTAACACCAACATTGATTAATATATATTATCATTTTTTGTGCTAGGTCAAATGTTTAATGTTACAATGTGTCAGTGTGCATTTTGTACTCACTTGGTAAAATGGTGTTTGTGTAGGAATTTAACATTGTTGACAATGTGTTGATTTTAGTGGATGGGTCAGAATTTAAAAAATCATACAAAAATGAACTTTTGAATTCTGACCTAAAAGAAATTGTGAAAAATGATATGACCTTTTATAACATGAAGTGAAAAATGTGCATAATATGCTCACCTGGATACTGGAAGGTTAATTGTGTATCTGTGTACCTGTCAGAACTACCTGTGGGAGATGACAAACGGCGTGGAGGAAATCCCCCCTGGCATCGCCAACAAGGAGCACATTATTTTCGGAAACATGCAGGAGATCTACGAGTTCCACAACAAGTAAGACACACGTTCACTATGTGGACAAAAGTATGTGGACACGTTGTATCCAGGTGTTTCTTTTCTAACAGGGGTCTGGGATACAAAACAA
>JAPQRQ010012135.1:3334-15144 GCA_037367365.1 Apogon talboti
ATGCACTATCAGCAGCAGTGATCCTGTTTATGTCTCTATTTGTGAGCTACTTAAATGGCACTTGACAATAAAACTAAAGTCCAGTGTGTGTTGTGGTGTTACTATCACTGTATCACCTGATCGGTATCAACAGTCAAACCGCATGTCAAATGTTTAGGAATGTTTAGATAACAACGTCACGTGGTGCAGGTCTGGACCACAGACTTTAGTGATAGAGCAGCCATTCCCATTCAAACGTGCAGTCAGAGCCGCCGCTCGAGCTCACACTCGTGTCCTTGCACTTTCTCCTGCTCTTGTCATGGATATAATTGTTCATTTTTTTGTAATTGTTATGAGGCCATATGGACACTGTGTGAATTTGCTGTCTATCCAGTCCGGCTCTGTGCTCTGAATCCTCTGCAGTCTACATCAGCTAAGTGTCTTGGCATCACTTCTCGTCCTTCCTCCGGTGTCCATTCCGGCGTCATGTGAAAGGGGCTCACGGTGTTTTCTCTCGCCCCAGACCAGACCCTCCTCCGTCGAGCTCATTCAGAGTGCCGACGTTCTCGTCCCCAGTCCGGTGGGGTAGTGTCCCTGTCCCCGCTGTTCCCGGTTTTTCCTGCACCCTTCGGCGTGCGGCGGAGCGGAGGATGAGCGACCAAGGGAAGGGCTCGGCATCCGCCTCAGCCGCGGCCCCGGCACCAGGGTCGGATACTTACAAAGGATGGCTTTTTAAATGGACCAACTACTTGAAAGGGTACCAGCGGCGATGGTTCGTCCTCAGCAATGGCCTACTTTCATATTACAGGTAAATTATCAAGATGCACGCGTTACGAAAACTGAAAATAAACGAAAAGTGAGTGCACGGCAAGTCATATTTATCCATCGGCGCATCATTACAGCTGGCTCAGCTGGCTAACAGCAGGCTAAAGCTAGCTGTCAAATGGGCACTCAGTTGTCTGTTTACTTGCGGTGACAGTAACAAATGCGCATATGTCTTAAATTGACTGAATGTGGGTAGTGGAAGGGAACCAGAGCAGACTGACATAAGTGCACCTCATTATCAAAATAGCTTCTAACTCAGTGAAGTGTCAGAAATAGGCTACAGTCGGCACCAGCGTTAGCTTGCTAACTGGGTTAGCGCACTAGCTAGCTTCAGTCGGTGGGCTCTTGACAGCAGCTGACACAGCTGTCCAACCCTCACAGACATTAACATGACTTCATCCACGGGTCTTAAAACGTACCAAGCCTGTTAGCTTTTAGGTCTATGTCACTTTTTCCAAATGGTAAATTTCGTCATGAATGTCCAAGTGACTCAGAGCAGCTCTTTCATTCATTCATTGAATTGGCTAACTAAGGTTACTAAGTCTGTAACAAGATACGATGCAAGAGGTGGTCGCTATCATTCATTCTGTCTTCACTCTGATCACGCAATTGCAGGATGCAAGCTAAAGTTAGCCATACAATAGCCTAACACCTGTGGCTCAGGTGCTTCTTGTGAGGGAGTCATGTTTCCACAGGTGTGGGTGTTGAAGCGCGTTGTGGAAACAATGGATGGCTCATAATGAGTTCAAAACGCGGGTCAGGTCTCTGAGCGACTATTAGCTATGCAGTGTTTCTGTCAGCACTTCACAAATGTATTACAGTGTTCATTGACAGGTTATTCGGCTACTTGAATTCACAAGCTCATTATTACTTTAGAGTTTTGGTGTAAATAAATGTAGTTGCTTTAATGTCTAACCCATTTAGACGCAAATCCCCACAAAATGGCAACTGCCTGCCATCAGGGAAACTACTGTATGATGAGTCAAATGGTAACACTACCTATATTAGTAGCAGGTGAATTACCTGTTGCATTGTCTGGTCTGAAGATGATACTACAGCGCATGATACTATTTAAGCCATCAGTCCTGGATATAGATAGGAAAAAATGTAGGAGAATCTTTAACAAAATAAGGATTTCTTTAATGTGCTAGTTCCATAAAGAAGACTAAGAGATACTGAAAGCCTCAAAATCAAATAGGTGGTATTGTGTTTGGTCTGGATAAAAGCAATGGATTGTTACTTGTTGCGACTGTTGTTCACCTTGCCTGACCCACTTTCTCTAATTAAATGGTTCACAGCAGAGTGTAGGGAGCACCCACAGGAGTTAATCTTCAGCTGCTGTTAGTCAAGGCTGTGACTGTTTAATGCCTTCGCACATCAGATATCATTAAAAATGTTCTTACTTTCTGTTTTAATGTGTTATACCAACTTGTAAATGTTTGCAGTAATAAAATAATTAATGTGACACGAAGCTTACCCCTCTAGGATAATTGTCATTTCAGATGTCATCTTTCACTGGGAGGTTAGAGGGCAGAATCAGCTGCAGAACAGGATGAGATGCACTGAGTTGTTTATGACTTCTGTGGGGTGAATCAGAGGGCACGGGTATGGGTCCACCAACTGGGAGGCACAAATGTTGAGTCACTATTCTGCCCTGAAGCCTCAACAGATCTGCATAATAGCAGTCTTCAAAAATTGCTCTAGACTGTGATGATGACTGTACAGATAACATTATGACTGTGTTTCCAAGTATAAGAAATGCTTTCTGCCATCAGGCCCATTTCATACCATGCTGTAGACTTGTCAAAACATTACAGTGCTACACTTTCTCAAGCAGCTCGATTGTCTTTTGTTGTTAGCAAAGTGTTATTTGACACAGAGGTATTGTAGCCAAAGCCCTAATCCTGCCTGTACACATGGTGAAAGGAAAGACGCCTGTTGCTGCTACCCTCTATTAATAGTCCATTATGTTGTAAGGTGACTGCTGTCCCTGCAGTAAAGGTAGCCCATCGACATCTGAGCACGGAGGCAGTGGAGCGCACAGGTTGTCCCCTCCACTGATGTCTTCCTGGCAGGCCACATTGTGTGTCTGACTCCAGGCTCTGTTTGTGTGTGTCACTCTGTGCCTTCACCATGGACGGCAACCTGCTCTTCTATTGTGAATGAAGTGAAACGGTCAGACAAATTTGTAAACAAAGAAGCATGTATATCAAATGGAAATTATGTTGCATGTCACCTGTACTTGTAAAATGTCAGCAGAATGTTTTTAACTGCTCTCATGAATAGATAGATTTATAATACTTTATTTAGATCATTGTTTATAGCTCCTTTTATATGGTTTAATGCTTTCACTAAGTGATATTTGGTGGAAAAACATGACTACTGAGCCTGTCATTGCATTTAAACCCCAGTCGACTTAGGTTACATTAGTTGTGGCACAACATGTATTGCCCATTTCGCTGTTTGGTTTGTAGTGTTCAATATTTGCTCTCCCTTTTCAAAAAGCCAGTTTATATTTCCCTTTAATCGATAGTGACTGACTGCCATTTAGAAGTCGTCTAGCCAATAATCTGAGGGATCACTTTAATTTCCAGGCCCCACTGTTGTGAAAGCAAAGGCTTAGTCCTGTAACTTGTTGCTGTGAAGCCAAAGGGCAGCGGCGGCCCATAATCAGTGCTTTGACTTTGAGTAGAGACTTACGCGCTCAGCACTTGTGCCTGTTAAATTGTAATGGGTTTCGGAGAGATGCAACATTGCCCCATTGATTACTTTTGCTCTGACGGTGCAGGACTGGCCGTCTTTTATGCCACATCAGCCTTGTGTCTTGTCTTTTTTTTTTTTTTTTAATTTCAAATCACCCTAAGAGCCTCATTGTGCAGTTCTCACCAGAACAAGTGATAAGATCTTTGTCTGTTCAGTGGACTTCTTTCATTTTTAATTTCTTAATTGACTTTTCCTCCCACTTTTAATACTCTCAGCACTACTTACTCACCTCTTAAAGCAAATCCGGCTTGGTGCTTTAGGGAAGATTATAGGGCATTAAAGCTTTGAGTGCTATTGGAGCTGCCATATCGGTGAATTCAGCCTTGTCTTTCATAGTAGAGTGGACCTGCCATGTTTCCTTCTCAGCCACAGCAGAGTAACTCGATAGTATCAATTCAAGTGCTCAGTAGGGGGTTCAACACTATTGGGTCCCTGTGGAGAGTCAGGTTTATGGTGTTACTCCTGGCACGCTAAGCTCTGGGTACAGGGAGGGCAGGAGAATGGTGAACTAGCCAACCTTGGGCCCAGCTGGAGGGTAGAGCCTCAGCTGAACCCTGTTTACTGCCCTGGCACATCAGCAGAGTGACAGAAAGAGGAGGAAGAGCTGTAGAGAGAAAAGAGAGGATGTTGCGATCTAATCTTGTTAATGGCCTCTTAGTTGATTTTGGCACTAGGGTATTGTGTGTGCATGTGTGAATACGTGCGTGCCCAGGCGGTCCTTGTGTTATAATGTGAAGGTGAGAGCAGTAGAGTGATGCCAAAATGAACAAGGAGTCTGATCATATTCTTTATCACCATCTAATTGTTCCAGTATTTACCAAACGGCTGTAGTATCATTGCTTTGGTTTTGTGCTCTTATGTTTGCTTTCTATCCTCAGCACAATATGTTTCCAAGCATGTCTCTGGCTCTCTCCTTCACTGTCTTGTGAGATTATAGCCTCCAGCCACAACAAAACCTATCTACATTCTCACACTCTGGTTACTGTGTCCTATTTCCTTTGCCTGTCTCTGTGTGTCCCCGTGTGCTTACGGCAGTCTGTTCTGTGTTGTTCACTGGTTGATGTTCTGTCATTACATGCTTCAGAACGGTGGATTTGTGTTTTATGAGGATGTGTGCACAGGGAACTGACAGGTAAAGAACTCTCTCCTGGCTCAGCTCAACATTCCAGTCCCTCAGCTGCCCCCACTCACCTTTGCCTCCTCCGTACTGGTGCCTTAAATGCCCCTGTAGCCCTTTCTCTCTCTCCCAGCTTTTGTAGTTTCCCTGACTGGATAATTTCTTGGCCTGTGCATGGCCTTGCCTCTCCACAGGGCAGAGGCGATCAGTGTGAATCTCATCTTACTCATCAGCAGCACACTCAGTTTGTTGACCCACTTACAGCCAGGATTGTACAGTTGAGCTTGGCTGTGTGAGGCTGGAAACTGGGCTGTTCAGGAACCATGCCTGCCCTCCACGCGGTTTTGCATGGCCCCAGTGTGGTCTTGTCTGCACAACTGATGTGCACTGAGCACCAGCAGAAGAGCAGTACACTGAAGAGCTTGTTCGAGATTGGCATTATAACAAGGCTTGACTTCACCCAGTAGAAGTAGTGTGAGGGAAGTCACTGCCTGGCGGAACTTATAAATACACTTCAACCTCTGACTTAATAAGGCAGCAGCCACCTTGTCAGTGTCAACTGAGACCAGAGCTGGTGTAGAGCTTAGCACTGCTGAGAGGCAGCTGCTTGTGGCAGTGAGGACTCACTGAGGATGAATGAATGGGTGTTAACACCCACAGACAAATACAGATGCATCCACATGATTGCATGGCTGCATGTTTCAAAGTGGCTGTTTCCCCACTTGTGAATGGGCAATCATGTGACACGAAGGGCTGAGTTATCTCCATGCTAATTACACTTAAACTGAGCACAGCATTTGATTTTGCTGATTAGCTGCTGCTCTGTAGTTAAATGTGTTAATCAGCAAACTCAACTGTCTTTAGCTGGAATTAAAAACTGCAAACACTCGCCTCTCCAACGGACATGATGGTCCATGCCTGCTCTACAGCTTAGTTTGTTAAACCACGACAGAATGTAACAGAATGAAATTTGCTGTACAAACACATTTCTTCTCAGAACCTTATTTCAAATATTTTACCATAACTTAGTTATGTACATTATTAAGCTGTGCAACCTTTTACTTTATTGGAAGATTTCCTTTAAAACCTACAATTTCACATTGACATTGACTTTCTCAGTACATACTGTATGTATTCACACATGTACAGAAATCCATTGCCCTTGCTCTTTGCTTCTAATCTCTTGCTCTCCTGCTTTGCGTCCTCTTCCCTGTTATCGCGCGCTCTCTCTCTCTCTCTCACACTTTCTTTTTTTGTACCACCATTCAATCTCTGTTCTCTCTTTGTTCACACTGTTATTCATTGTTTGGTTTTGTTCACTACACAGGCTTGGAGCCTGACAATGGCCTTGTTATCTGGACTACTGTGGCCCACGGAATGTGCAACAGTTGCCCTTAGTGGAGGCTACACCGAATGCCCACACTCAGAACAGGGGCATAGGGTCAAACTGAGTGAAGTTCAAACTTTTTATTATATTAGCTAATGCAAGCTTATATTTCCAGAATGGATGCGTCACAGAGAAGGTGTGACCAGGTACCTGCACTGCTGCTTGGCTTTCAGAGTGACTTACCTGTGGCAGTCTGCTGTCCCTTTTTCCCCTGCTTGTGCTTATTGGTTCAAGGAATTTTAATTGTACAATTTAATCCTACTTGCAATCTTCCTGATTTGTATTTATAATTTGCAGTGTTATGTTTTAATAAAATACAGTGAGTGATGAAAAATGATAGAAATTATCAATGACAGCTTTTTTCTTGTGTCTGACTGTCTTTGGCTCTTACTCTCTGTGTTTCTGTCTTTGTCTCGTTTTCTGTCCGGTGCTTCTTTGCAGGACGCAAGCAGAGATGGCCCATACATGTCGTGGAACCATCAACCTGGCCACTGCGCACATAGATACAGAGGACGCTTGCAATATTGTCCTGAGCAGTGGTGGACGCACTTACCATCTGAAGGCTAGCACAGAGGTGGAGCGGCAGAGATGGGTTACAGCTCTGGAGTTGGCCAAAGCTAAAGCTATCCGCATGATGAACGATCAGTCAGGTAAGGAAAACTGGAGCTAGTGTCATGTGGAATATTTAAATTGGGCACCATGTTTTTATTCTGTCATATTTTACTAGTGAGAGGAGAAACAAATACTTCAGGAAGTTTTGGATTTGTAGCCCACAGGGAATAAAAAATACTGCTGGAGTCACTGGTAGGAGACGTCTGGCAGAATCTAATCTCAATAAATGAAGGCTAGGCTGATAGTGTGTATATTAGAGCATGTTTAGCCTGTAATTCACTATGTTTGTTTAGTGATTACGATCAATGCAAGGTGAAAGGTGTGTTCGGGCCTGCCTAGATATTTGATTATTTGGGATTTTTTGTCAGTCTGTGGTCTCCCGTGTCTGGCATTTGATATTCAACACAGCTGGTGTTTCTGCTAACGTTCTCCTTTAATGGCAGATTTCAGTGCAAGCCAGGAGAGGGCAGCGCTGTCTGCTCCGTCAAGTTGGAAAACAAACTAGACTATGCTAATGGTACCGTGAGAACTGAGCTTCTATTCAGCCTCCTCCTGACAACAGAATACTCTCCTTTCCAAGAGGACTTATTCTTGTATGGTTGTATGAGGTGTTTCTGGTCAAAGGCTGTGGGAAAAGCCTGGGAGAACCGTTTTTCTTCACTTCTTCACCCTGGCATCATCCCAATGCTTGTCTGCACAAGTCTTTTGCAGACAGGGTCTACAGAGACTGAGAGAGGCTATATATTCCTCTGGCCTCTATTCGAAAGTCAGATCCCTAAATATAGAGTGGGAGAGTATGTGAGTGTATTTTTAATCACCAGTGAGTTCCAGTAATGGGTAGAGAAATGCTTCTATATTTACTTTTTTGAAAAGGTTGGATTTTTTTTTGCATTTATTGCATTTACTCTAAAAAGCAGCCCAGGTGTAAGTGCCCGTATCAATCTTTCTTGTTTGTCCCATTATTTTATGAAATCCATTAAAATAAATCAGAATCAGAATAATCTGTTTCTGTGTATTTAAGACGCTGGAGATTGTGAATCTTCTGCCAGGGTCACGTATCAGATTTATCACAGTCAACCAGAACTGATGAACTGTAGTTTCACGTGATTTGAGCTTTCATTTGGTATTCACAGTGAAAGAATATGTCCTTTTGTGTGTGTGTGTCTATGTTTTTTTCAACCTTTCCTTTCACAGTTAATCTGTGGGAGGAGGATTTAAAGGAATAATGTATGAGAAAAGTGTGTGAGTCTGCAAGATATGTATCTGTTAATACAGCTTATGGAGAGTAAAGCTTTAATACGTCAGGGAATTAATTTGTGTTATCTGTGAATGCTTTTTTTTTTTAAAAAAAGGAATTTATGGATAAATGTGCTATTAAGGTTTTTCAGAGCATCTAATTCTTTGCTCATGATGTCAGACAAACGCGAGTCAGCTCTTCATTAACTCACCTTCCCTTTCTGTCAGCGCACAAAGGACTCCAATCGATCTCTTCAGGGGAGAGCGATTTATACCCTGAGAACAGCATGTACCATGTGTTTACATAGAGACAGAATGGCCTGTATTCTCATCACTACCCTTAATTATGCTCTTATTAGTTGAACTTGGCCTTCTTCATTTAATTCTGTCTTTGTTTCTCCTTTAAATCCAATATATATTGTGGCTTTTGTCTACTTTACATTGATTGACATTATCTTTTATCTAAATCTGACCTCTTGGCTCTGTTGGCTCTGTGTTCATTAATTATGTAAATTGCTCACTTGCACTAATATCACATCTCCATCCATTCTTGTCAATTGCTCGTTCTTCCAAGAGTAAAATGTTTTAATGTACTGAGGGCTAGACCAGCTTCGTGAGGCTTTTTTTAGGCATGTGGTCAGCAGGTGGCAGTGTTTCCCCTTCCTTCACTCTGACCCATCTCATGGCATTGTTTTTGCTTACAGCCCGTGGAATCACTAGTTAGAGCATTGACTTGAATTTATATGCCTGTCAGGTTCTCTTGTTTGAATCAAACAACAGTGGAAAAAGTGAAATTGAACATAGTTTAAAAAAAAAAAAGAAAGAGAGGAGTGGAGTCATTCATCCCAACCAGCAGTGTTTTTGTAGCCAGCTGAGCTCACTCTTACAGCTGAGGTAGGCACAAGACTATACAATGCCTGAAGCTGATCAGTGATCTAAGTGCAAAAAACATGCAGACCAGTGCCATAGACCTTTTTCCCAGCTGACGTTACGACTTGCTCAGGCAGCAAAACACACCGGTGTAATGGCTGCATCCCAGGTAGAGCATTAGTCAGGCCGTAGGAGTGTGCATTTTGGTTCAGTGGAATGACCTCGGGTAACTAAATAGACCAGAGCCACAGTTAAAGTAACCAGTAACACCTGTGCTTTGCTTGCTTTTAGAAGACAGAATATTTGCTGTGAAAAAGGTATATTGACCTGTGCCATTGTGTGATTAGGTACTCAGTCTAATCACACACAACACACATTTTAGAGACTGTTTGTATGTGTGATCAAACAGCAGTTTCATATTAACCAATAACCATATATAGCTTTGGAAATAGTTATTGGACTATAATGACAAGTTAATGCTTGTCATGAATGTGACTGCTTAAATAATTCTTTGTGTGCATAAAATCTGGCACAAATGTTTTGCAGATTTGATAAAAAATAAGCTGCATTATGGCACCAGAAAAAAATGTTCCTCCATAACAAATAGGATAGAAATTGAGAACCGATATTTCCAAGAACAGAATATCAAACAGTAATTTTGAAGAGCTGTTATACTGAATTCTGGAAAAAAAAAAAAAAGTGGTGTAATAATTATTTCCAAAGCTGTGAATTTGCCAGGTCTTTTCCCCTGTGTATTTTTACTCTTCTAAATCTCCACCCCTGCAGACAGCGTACAGTAAAAGGTAGCCCACTGTCCATGGTCCTGAAACGAATGTGATATCAAAAGGGACTGCAGGAGCACAAATTCGGAATGATGCTTGAACACACTTCATTACTTGTATTTCAACTTCTCCCTCTCTCCTCCTACCTCTCGATCCTGACTGTCTCCCTTTTTTTCCCCTCTCCCTCACATTCACTTGGGTTCTTGCTCGTCCTCTCTCTCTCTCGGTCACCCTCTCACTCGCTATCTGGTTTGCTCCTTTCCACTCCTCTACCCCCCTCCCGCTTTCCCTCTGCCTCCCTTTCTCCGTAAGCCGTTTTCTCCGCTTTTCAACCGGGAAGGTTTAGTTCTGAATGGAGTGACCTTCTTCTTTCTCCCACTCTGCTTTCTTCCCTCATTTCTGTCGCTTTAAAACATTGCTATTGTCCTGCAAAGTCTGGGGAAAATAGAAACCGGATAAAGCACATTCTCTCATGTAAGTATGGGGCTTTTCTTCCATTCATGTTGAGCCCAGGAATGTGTGTATTCATGACCATGCATGTGAATCTGTTTAAGATGCTGAAATGCTACTGTATTTTAATTTAGGAGCGTGTTTTATATTTATGACTCTTGTTTACTGGATAATTCACAGACATAAATAGTTGCCATTGTTAGACAAAGGCTGAATACTTGAGATCTGCCACAGAAATTGTTAAAGCAAATTATGAAGCAAAACTTAGCTTTATAACTGAACAATAAACTATTGACTAATCTTTCTTCATCTGCCACTGTAAAACAGATCACGTACGTTTAAATTATTGTTTGTCTCTATTGTTTATCCTTTATATTGGGACCAAGCTAGTTACATTGGATGACCAGTATACTGCATTGATTGAGTTTTACTACACTAGTGTGCAGTATATGATAATAAAACCATACTGAAAGCTTCTCTTATGCAAAATGAATTGATGACTGAATTTTTTTATGTCTTATTAAATGAATTTAGTGATTTAATAGTAAAGTGAAAAACCTTTTTGTGACAGATCTACATGACCTCTCTAGACTGTTACACCCATATTTTAGTATATGGGTTTTGAAGTCATACTCTGTCTTGTTTACATTAAGGTATTATTTATTATCTGTATATTTTCTCAGTCTACAGATGTTCTGTTTGCAGTAGATTCCTTCATGTGTGCCTTCTTCTCTCTGAGCTTGTGGAAGGATGTCAAGAAGAGACAGGTGGCAGGCTTATTATACACATCAATTAGTTCTGTGGCGGTTATGTATCGAATCGCTTGTCCTTGTTTGTCTTGGATGTAATAGCTCGTGCAGACAGAGGTCGATTTACTAGATCATCTCAGTCCCCAATGACGAGGGAGATGGAGACAAAGACATCAGTGAGATTCAGGCTTGTAACATAACAAACATCAATGTGAGATAAAGCCAATCGCTTCAGAGAGCAGAAACACTGTGGCTGTCCAAGTAGTCAAACAGCCAAATATAGTCTTCTCTCTGCTTTATTCTTTTGGGTTTTTAGCCATATTTTGTCTCTTATCTGTCCCTGCAAGCAGGTGCGTCTGTGAAAACAAACACTTTGTGTCTCCTAATGGGTTTGACCTTTTTCAACTTCCCTTTTCCTCCATGAAGTTCATAACTCACCCTGCTCTGTCGGCTACCAGCTCTCTTTTCAATTTCCATTCTGAATCTTTATTGTGTACCTTCAGCTCCATGAATAGAAATACCAGTCTGTTAGTGTGTGCTTCATTTTGCTTCTTTGGCCTAGATTATAATATTATGGATGGATCTGTTTTTATCTCTTTTTAACTCCCCACCCTTTCTTCTCCTGTTGTATCTTTATTCTTGTCCTTCACCGTTCAAGTTCCTAAAGCAACACAAGGCAAATTGTGAAAACAATGATGTTTCATGACTTTTTAATATCCTTTCTTGTAAGAGTCCTGACTCTTATAAACTAAAGATATGACTGTTACCATAGTTACAGATGTTGTGTTGTGGATAGTAAGGTTAGTTGAAAGGCTCTGTATATCAGATCGAACTACTTTACATATACACCAATGAGCACTGACAGGCAAAATGGTATTCATTTGGATTATCTCATTATGATGGGACTAGTCAGTACGTGTGATATACTGTATTAGGCAAGTGAACATTCAGCCCTTGATGTTGATGTATTAGAAACAGCAAAATGGGCAAGAGTAGGGATCAGAGCAACTTGACAAGAGAGAAATTGTGATGGTCAAATT
>JAPQRQ010012243.1:0-11797 GCA_037367365.1 Apogon talboti
TCGTAGATTCTAAAGCTTGATATATTTTATGTATAAATATAGTGTGTTTAACATATTTCAAGCAATAGAATCTACAACGTAATGAATTTGAAGTATTTTCCAACATGATATTCAAATGAGTTTAGGTCAAAAGTCATGTTTGGTCATTACTATATGGAGTTGGATACATATTAAAGGCACTATTTAACTATTATATGCATCAATGATATGTAAGTTGATAAAATTGCATAAGAGTTTTGATGTGATTTTTAGGAAATATTGCTGGTGCAAGATGATGGCAAATGGTTGTGACTTGAGCTGCTGCTGTAGCAACATCTTGAGGTTTAGATAGTCGTAGAATATCAATATATGGCATAAGATATGTACTCCTAGGAATCAAAAATTCAACTATTTCTGAGTAAGTCTATGAAAGTGGGCCAGGTAGGTAGAGAAAGGAGACAAACCCTTTGTAGTGTATTGCATAACAATTCAATACATAGTTTAAAAGTGTTATTGACTCCATTTATACACACAGGATTCCACATACTATACTGAGGATGTTCCCATGCCACCCTGCCAAGACCTCCTGCCACCCCATGTAAAATTTTCTAGATCCGCCACTGCATATGGGTTTTTAATGTGCTATGATTTAGTGTTTTTATTGCACTGTATTGACAAAATTGTTAAATAATTGCACAGACTGCAGGCATGTGATAGTATTTCAGTCTTGATATGTTTGAAATATTCATCTGAAATCTGAAATAATAGCTGTTTGAAAAGTCATATTACCTCATTTTGGTATCCTGACTGACTTGAGTAGGTGATAGTGGATGTAATAGTAACAGTAATAGAAAGTGGAGAGGAGCATCTTGTTGACAGTCTTCACACACTTATCTTTCATTACTTGTGGACTTTAATTCATCCCCACGCTAACCCAGGGTGTCCCAGTATACATTTAAACTATACATTTAAAAAATTCATAACTTAACTAGAAAAGCACTTGGAGAGCGCAGACCTCTGCCAAGGTTCCAGCCCAATCTCCCAATAGTAAAGAATCCCATTTAAAAAATCCTGGATGTTGCTAACTAACACTTAACTAATTCCACTGGCATTTTCAGTTGAATAACCAGTCAGCTGGCATGTCTGTTTCTACACATGACATTTGACACTTATGGCAGTGTGGCCCTATTGTTTGTCTGTTGCTAGGTAACCCACTTCAAGGGTATTGGGCCTTGTTATAGCGTCCCCTACTGGTGGACATATCACAAAAAATACACCTTCATTCTGGATCCAGATGATGATATGGTGACGATGATCACCAAAATCTAATCACTTGTTCCTTGTCCCATTTTGGACATTTCCTGAAAATTCCATTAAAATCCGTCCATAACTTTTTCCGTGATGTTGCTAACTAACAGACAAACAAATAAACCCTAGTGAATACATGGGATGAATATACATGAATACATCCTTGGCAGAGGTAATAATAGAAACCGCTACCATCTACATAAGTGTATAATAAACGCAATCACAACTAAATGGATAAATGAGTGATGACACTGGAGGCAGGAGGGGAGCAGGACCACAGCGGATGGATAACTGAGTGATGATGACGGAGGTAGGAGGGGAGCCAGACCACAGAGGATGGATAACTGAGTGATGATGATGATGATGGTGGCGGCAGGAGGGGAGGCGGACAACAGCGGGAAAAACCAGGGTTTAATGTGAGAAAAAAAATAGAATGTGCTTATAAATAATGCAAAAAAATAACACAAAATTCTGAAAATACTTACATTAATAAACTAGAAAAGCACTCGGAGAGTGCAGACCTCCACCAAGGCAGCTCAGTTCCCCACCATGCTGCTGTAACATATAGTAATACCCTTGAAGTGGGTTATAGGGCCACGTTACCATGGTGTCAAATGACGTGCAGAAACAGACATGCCAGCTGAGAGGTTATTCAACTGAAAATGCCATAAAAAAAAGAGTCCTGGATCACCCCCAAAATCTAATCACTTGTTCCTTGTTCCATTTCGGACATTTCCTGAAAATTTCATTAAAATCCGCCCATAACTTTTTGCGTTATGTTGCTAACAGATAGACAGACAGACAAACAAACACTGGTGAATACATGACCTCCTTGGCGGAGGTGACTATCCTCTAACAAATGTGAATAACCTGAACAAATATGAACAACTTGAAATGTCTAAAGAAAATTAAGTGCAATTTGACCAATAATCTGTCGGTTACTATATGGTTTGTTCCTTTGTAGTGCTGATCTGTAACAGGCATGTATAAATGATAAGTTGCCTTATTTAGTAAAAACCAAAAAAATTCAATTCTGTCCTTTTGTTTTTGTCTGTTATTCCACCCTGTTATGCCTCCTAAAACACACAGTAAAGCAAAATCTGTTCTTCCCAGATCTCGAAAGTGGTAGTCCTGAAAAAAAAGGACACAGGTACATACACAGCAGCTTTTATGACACTTCTACAGTTCGAATAGTAAAATAATTCCGAGCAACCAGTTTCACTGAATGTTTTATCCCGGGTTATAGGCGTTTTGCACAGATTACTACAGTACTTACATAGCGTGTGATCAAGTATCTCGAGGTGGAGCCGAGTGTCCCCTCTTTTGGAAATCAAAATATGGTCACCCTATGATAAACAGAGCATAGAACATCACAGCATTGCAAAATGGGCCTTACTGTGTCACTAAAGTGCATGACTTGTTGATACGTGAACCATTGCTCACTTGGGATCAGACTCATCCCACACTCAGATCATCACTGATGGGATTTTGCAGCTCAGTGTGATCTGAACACATTTAAAGTCAAATATCAGGACTATAGCTGCATCAAATACTGAACACAAAGCTCTGCTGATTAAAGTGAATATTCAAAACAGTTTTGGTGGCCTACAATACTCTAAAGAAGCATTAGAAACGTAGAATATGCCTTGTCACAGTAATGCTGATGACTCTTGATAGAAAGTAGCAAAGTTTGGACATCATGAGTGAACAATGCTCACCTTGTCACACATCTTGTGACAGGATGTACCCCTTCTTGTTTAATTTAAAAGCCAGTGTGACAAAAATTTGTGCTGTGGTAAATTTAAAAACTGAATGTTCCAGATGTCTGTCTTCTGAAGGGGTATTGAAATACTTGGAACATCCTTGTCCAGTCCTATCAACTTGTTATAATTTCATGATAAAAAAATTTTTTTGTAGGGAAAAAAGTATGATACTATTACGATGTCAACATCTATAAACATCAGCAGAATTGTTTTCATGGTCATAAGACTGGTTGTCATTTGACTATGGCTACGTTCAGACTGCAGGCAAATGTGGCCCAAATCCGATTTTTTTTTGCCCATATGTGACATGTATCTGATCTGTTAAGACAGTTTGAACAGCACAAATCCAATTTTTTCAAATCTGACCCAGGCTACTTTCATATGTGGTCCTAAATCCAATAAGTATCTGATATTTTTCAATGCGACTTCAGTCTGAGCGGCCAGGTCACATTTATCCGACGTTTTATGTCACTGAAATGCAACAAACGTCACAATTCTGCGTCCCAAGTGGAGGAGTGGCAGGAAAAACATATTTACTTCTGTAAACACAGTGCATACCTGCGTGGTCACATACTGTATGTCAGGACATCTTTTGCGCATGTGGGTCACTTCAGGGATGCATTCAGTTCATAGTCAAAACTGATAGAAGTCACATTTAATGTGTAATATGAACGAGCAAACAAAAAAATCTGATTTAACCAAAAAATTCGAATTGTGCATTAAGACCTGCTATCTGAATGTAGCCTAAGTAGTACATTACATCAAGTTTCTGTAATTACATTTCACTATTGGAAGTAGTATACAATGTACGTGTATACAGTATGTAGTGTCCAAAGTGTGATTCTGAACATTGGCAGGACTGAGGCCTGTCACATGGGTTGGTGGGACTCTTGCTCTGGGCTTGTGCTCTGTGGTGGTCTATCCTCAGTAAGATAAGGAGGAAGTGTGGGCTGATACTGGGGGGGGGGGTTATCAAAGGAACAGATGAAGGTGTGTCAAAGGAAGGACTGTGCCTCTTGGAGAGTGAAAGGGCACATACACAGGTTGACTCTATGAAGATCAACATAAATAATTCTCCAACTCTACCCCACAAGGTGTTATTGATAAATTAGTGTTTATAACTTAATATAACTGAACATAACTTAACCCTTGTAATGTGTTAGAAAGCTGCCCACATCTTTAGTCTTAGCAGGTCAAATTTGATCCGTGATTCTATACTCAGCCTGAAAATACTTAAAAACACTAGTTATCATCCAATATTGTCTTTCACCTCATAGCTAACTTAGTACAGTATGTATTCATATCCATGAAAACACTTTTAATTTTTTTTTTTGGCTCCACAGACCTTTTATCTTACAATATACCACTCGTTTTCAATTACAAAAACTGTTTAAATTCACTAATTATATTTCCTATAGTGATAAAATGAGTAATTATATTATCCATGTCTTATAAACTAATATTAGAGTACACCTACCCAAAAAAATTCTTTGATTTTTTTTTTTTTTAATTTAAAATGATTAACAATGAAGTGAAGGGGGCCTGTGTGTCTGTCTGTGTGTGTGTGTGTTTGTGTGTTGTGGGGCACATTGAGCCATATTTGATCCACAGAGCAACCCACAGCTTTTAAGTGATGCATACAACAGCGAGTATTCTCTGCCGGGTCATATTTGACCCGTAACACCACAAATGTCACTTTTTTTTTGAGACCTTTAGAATTTACTAAAATGGTGAAAATTAATTTTGTTGTGTTAAAATAGTTGTGTCTGAGGATTAGATGAAGCCTTGTTCCAGTACAAAAAAGCAAATGGTACTTTTTACATACCTAAACTTGAAAACAGGTCAATTTTGACCAGAACACAATATAAGTAAATAAACTAGATGGGAAATATGATGAACAGAACATAGAACAACACTAAATGGGCATAACAGCATGTACTTGTTGATGCATAAAGTGACATGTCTCTGATGCCTGCTCGATGATGACACATGGGCTTCCGCAGCTAATGGTGATCTAAATGTATTTAATGAGTCAAATATCATTACTTTATTGTATCAACAAATACTGAACTTAAAGTTCTGCAGGTTAACATGAATGACTCCAAAAACTTTGTGTAGCATCCAACAGACAGAGGAGTTGAAGTAATGATACATTCTACACCTTCCCAAAAATGTACCTACCAGGGCTACCACTTGCTCACTCTAACACACTAGTCATCTGTCAGATGCCTCTGGGCCCCTAGTGTTTTGCAAAAAATACAACTACACTTACTTAATTATCATTATACATGTCTAGTCATTATAAGATGCAAGACAAAGCGATGCAAAAGATGAAACAAGACTAAAACGAGACGTACTAATCTGGAAATGATTAATGTAAAATGGTTCAGTGGTAAAATGTGCAACACAATAATAATGACTTGAAGAAAACTGGAAAGGACAGCAATGAAAACAATGTAAAAGAAGAAAGACAAGACAACAAAATGAAGACAATATAAATGTGAAACAAAATGAATTTTAATTCAGTGTTAGATGATGATTGCACATAATCTGCTTTAGTCATTTGATCTTCACTTTATGTGTCAACTGTTGGATCTTAGAGAAATCAATAGAGGAGTGCCTTAGAGATAGTTAAACAACACAGCTACAAGCAGAAATGAAAGGCCCATAGCATTCATTTATTTTCTGAACTGCTTAGTCCTTGAGAAAGTGGCAGGGTGCCATCGCCTATCCTGGCTACCAAAAGCTGGCTACATCCGGGATGTGTTGCCAGTTCATCTGACATACAGACAAACAGCTATTCACTCTCACATTCACACCTACAGAAGTTTTAGGCTACGTTTGCACATAGCCGGGTATTTTAGAAAATGGATATTTCCCCCTCAATGTTTAAAAAAAAAAACCTTGTGCAGATGTGACTGTTTTCAGAAAAATCTGTGTTTACACGGCCCCATATATCTACACCATCAAGAGCATGCCAGGCCTGTAGATGGCAGTGTAGTGAGACGATGGAGGACACGATGGAGGACCATTAACCAATCAGAATCCTGAAGAGTCACAACAAAATGTCACTTCCGTTATGTACCAATGGGGACGTAAGTTTCCTGTGTCCGGGTCCAAGTAAAATATGCGCCAAACCTTCCCTACTCTGTAATACTGGTTTACTATGCCACAGTGTAGTGTGCTGTGTTCAATGCTCTGAGACGTGCCCATAATTCTCCCCCCACTGCTTAAGTGTTGATAAAAAGGAAAAGAACAGATGGCTGCAACTCATTAAGTGGATACTCCAAACACCTGCTAATTTTTGAAAGAAATGGAGTGTCAATTGAGGTTCAGGTTTACTGGGTGCAGTTAACTGACAGGTGACCTACACTTCACATCAAATCGATTTCTATTTATATAGTGCCAAATCATAACAAAAGTTATCTTATGACACTTCACATATAGAGCTGGTCGAAACCAGGCTCTCAAGCCAATTTACAGAATACAACAGAATCCTCCAGGAGCAAACACCTGGTGACACTTGGTGACAGTGGCGAGGAAAAACTTCCTTTTAACAAGCAGAAACCTCGAGCAGACCCTGACTCCTGGACGATGGTCGTCTGCCTTGACCAGCTGGGGTTAAAGAGAGAGAATAAAGGAAGAGAAAGAGAGAGAGAGAGAGAGAAAGATTGGGGAAGGGGAGGAGAAGGGGGAAATAGGGAGAGACACATGGATGCACAGCAAACTGAACTAGAACTATTAAAAAGTAGAACAGCTGATGTTAGTATAATTACCAATAGCTAGAAGAAATGTCCATAACTGCTAATACTACTAGTACTACAAATACAAGTATTAACAGCGGATGTACTACTACTACAACTGCTAGTACAAATAATAGAAACCACTACCATCTATGTAACTATATAATAAACACTATCACAACTATATGGATAAATGAGTGATGATGATGAAGGCAGGGGAGAAAAAGAACCACAGCAGCAAATCCAGAGATGATCCAGGGAAAACCTGAGGACATAAAACTCCAGGGAAGAAGTCAAGTCAGTAACATGTATTTGTTGGGGCGTGAATGGAGAAGAAGTTTAGGAGAGAGAAGGTCAGAGAAGAGGAAGAGCAGAGGGGAGGTCCGACAGGAGGAACAGAGAAGAGCTCAGTGTATCAGAATGAGCTTCCCAGCAGTCTAAGTCTATAGCAGCATAACTAAGAGCAGCCTGAGCCGCCCTGACTGTAAGGTTCATGAAAGAGGACAGTTTTAAACCTACTCTTAAATAAAGAGAGGGTGTCTGCCTCCCGGACCAAGGCAGGGAGGTGGTTCCACAATAGAGGATCTTGATAGCTGAAGGCTCTAGCTCCCGTCCTACTATTGGAGATTGTAGGAACCACCAGTAAGCCTGCATGTTGAGAGCGTAGTGCTCTAGATGGATTGTATGGAACTAAAATCTCTTTCAGATAAGTAGATGCCTGACCATGAAGGGCTTTCTAAGTGAGGAGGACTATTTTAAAGTCTATTCTAGCTTTTACAGGGTGCCAGTGCAGAGAAGCCAACACAGGAGAAATATGGTCTCTGATACTGGTCCTAGTTAGTACACGGGCAGCGGCATTCTGGATTAGCTGAAGGGCCTTCAAAGACTTTTTTGGACAGCCTGAGAAAAGTGAATTACAATAATCTAGTCTGGATGTGATTAAAGCATGGAATAATATTTCCCCATTATTCTATGTTAAAACATGCCTGATTTTAGCAATATTATGCATGTTAAAAAAGGCAGTTCTAGAAATCTGTTTTATGTGCGAGTTAAATGATAATTTCTGATCGAAAATGACGCCTAGATTCCTCACAGTGGTTTTGGGCTCCAGGGTAATGCCATCCATGGTGACCACTTCCCTAGACACTACATTCCTAAGTTTAACAGCAGAAAGTTGTTGGTCATCCAATCTTTAATTTCATTAATGCACTCCTGTAGTTTAGTTAGCTGATTGGCTTAATCAGGTTTAATAGATAAATATAATTGGGTATCATTAGCGTAACAATGAAAGTTGACAGTGTTTCCTTATTAAGTTACCTACAGGAAGCGGGTATAAGATAAACAGTGTTGATCCAAGAACCGAGCCTTGAGGAACTCCATAACTAACTGTAGTGCACTGAGAAGATTCATTATTAACATTAACAAACTGAAAACAATCTGTTAGATAGGATTTAAACCATATTCATGCAGATCCTTTAACACCAATTGATTGTTCCAATCATTGCAGAAGGATATGATGGTCAACAGTGTCAAAAGCCACAGTAAGGTCTAATAAAACCAGTATAGAAACAAGTCTCTTGTTTGAAGCAGTTAGACGGTCATTGGTAACTTTGACCAGTGCTGTTTCTGTACTATGATGTTCCCTAAAACCTGATTGAAAATTCTCAAATAGACTGTTGGCTTGAAGGAAGTCACATAACTGATAGGCTACTATTTTCTCCAGAATCTTAGATATGAATGGACGATTTGATATTGGTCTATAGATAGCTAAGACTGCAGGGGTCATGGCTGGGCTTTTTATTATCTCCGCCAAGGAGGTTATGTATTCACCAGGGTTTGTCTGTCTGTCTCTTCTGTACATGATATTTGACACCATGTCAACGTGGTGTTGTTGTTTCTCTGTTGCTCGGTAACCCAGTTCAAGGGTATTGTTTATCTCTTGCTCGGTAACCCACTTTAAGAGTATTATATGTTACAGCAGCATGGTGGGGAACTGAGCTGCCTTGGTGGAGGCCTGCACTCTCCGAGTGCTTTTCTAGTTTTTATTACAGCTGCTGTAATGGACCGTGTTACATTGCCTGTTGATAATGACAGGTTAATCATATCAAGGAAGTGGCTACTAAGTAAAGGTAAAGTATCTTAAATGAGCTTTGTTGGAACTGGGTCTAAGAGACAGGTAGACAGTTTAGATGAAGAGACTATTGAAATAAGCTGACTGATCTCAGTAGGAGAAAAGCAATCCATTTTAGCAAAAGGTTCAATAGTCAACTCTGCAGTTTCTGGGTCTGAGGGATTTAAAGGTGGACCAGAATTTGTGGAGGACAGGAGGCATTAATTTTATCCCTGATGAGCAGAATCTTATTATTGAAGAAGTTCATAAAATCATTGCTATGGAGGGTTGCAGGAATACTAATCCAATCCAATCCACTTTATTTATATAGCACATTTAAACAACAAGAACAAAGAATACTAGGTTCATATGCACTGTGGTTCTGTGTCAGCCTGGATACAGTACTGAAAAGAAACCTGTGGTTGTTCTTATTTTCCTGTATCAATGATGAATAATAAGCTGCTCTAGCAGAATGAAGTGGCTTCCTGTATTTATTTAGATTATGCTGCCAGGCTGAATGGTGTTCTTCCACTTTAGAAGAACGCCACTTTGTCTCAAGTTTTTGGGTATGCTGCTTTAATTGGCAAGTGTAAGAATTAAACCAGGGAGCCCGCTTCCCTGTTTTTCAGTGGAGCAATTAGATAGTGTTTTTCGGAGAGAGTCTGCTGTATTATCAACAACGTCATCAACTTGAGATGGACTAAAATTGATTGAGATTGTGTAATTCAGATGTGGGATTAGATTAAGCGCTGTTGGGGTTTTCTCCTTAAATTTAGATATAGCTTGATCTGATAATTGCAAAATGTATAAACATTTTTGGCAGGAAAGGAATCATTGAACAACAGAAATTCAAAGGTTATCAGGTAGTGGTCAGAGAGGAGAGGATTTTGTGGAAGGACTATTAAGTCTTCATGTTCCACACCATAATTCAGGACTAAGTCAAGAGTTTGAAAAGGTGAGTGGGTTTGTGAACACATTGACTAAAGCCGATCGAGTCTAGTAATGACATAAATGGATTACTGAGGGGGTCATTGTCATCTTCTACATGGATATTGAAGTCTTCAACAATAATTATGCTTACCTGTTTCAAGGACTAGACTGGCTAGGAACTCAGCGAACTCTGATAAAATTTCAGTGTATGGACCAGGAGGACGGTACACTATAATAAACAGCATAGTCTGGAGTGATTTATAGATTGGGTTCGATAAGCTAAGACTAAGACTTTAGGTTTAGGATTCAATTGTAGACATGAATTATAAATAGCTGCAACTCCTCCTCCTTGGCCTGAGTCTCGAGGAATCTGATTATTTAGGTGACTAGGGTGAGTAGCTTCATTTAAGAACACATACTCCTCACAAAGCCAGGTTTCTGTTAAACAGAATAAATCCATATGATCTGATATCATATCATTGATTAATAGAGCTTTGGAAGATAGAGATTTAATATTCAGAAGGCCACATTTAATTGTCTTGTGCTTTGGAATTGTTGGAGTATTGGTATTGATTTTTATTAGGTTTTGATGTACAGATGTTTTTTCTCTTCAAATTACATTACATTTAGATTTTTGGGGGACAGACACAGTCTCTATAGGGTTTACAGTAGGTAACTGCTCTGGAAGTGCAGAGAAGGGTGTAAGACTGTGACTCTGCATCCCGATCTCAACTCTGGGTCAGGGTTTTGGGTCAGTAATGAACATGGCCAGATTTTTACTAATGAGAGTAGCACCATTCCAAGTGTGATGTACGCCGTTTCTCCTAATAACACCAGGTTTTCTCCAAAATGTCCGTCAATTGTCCACAAACTGTCGCCACCTAGACAGCCACCGATTGAGTGAAGACATGCTGCTAGGCATGTCATCACTGATCAGGTTAGGTAGGGGACTAGAGAAAACTACGGAGTCTGACATAGTTGTAGCTTAAGTACACACCGACTCAATATTGATTTTGGTGACCTCCAATTGCCGTAATAGGGAGTCATTACCGCTGACGTGAATTGCAATCTTATGGTATTGACGTTTATCCTTAGCCAACAGTTTTAAATAGGATTCAATGTCACCTGCTCTGGCCCCTGGAATGCATTTCCCAATAGTCGCTGGTGTCTAACTTCACGTTCCGTACAATAGAACTGCCAATAACCAGAGTTTCTTTCTCAGTGGGTGTGTCACTGAGTGGGGAAAACCTGTTGGAAACGTGAAGTGGTTGGTGGTGAACCTGAGGCTTTCGCTTGCCACTATGCTTCCCTCAAACAGTCACCCACTGTTACTGTTCTCCCAGCTGCTCGGGACCTGCCGGGGTACGGCTAACCTGAGCTGGTGGGTCTGGTACCTGGATGGCGAACAAGACAGAAGAAAGAGAGAGTAGAATGGAAGGGAGAAGGAGTAGCCATGTTACCCGCTAAGCTACCATAGATTAGCCAACTGAGACTAAATGGATCGTAAGGTTGCCGTTTGTGTGATAGCTTTCGCTAACTAGTTGAAGCTCTAAATAACTGTCAGCTTTCTAATACACGAGCAATGGGATGGCACTACATATTAGCAATGATTATACTACAACTACAAAGCAATTTGCTGCCGCAACAAACATACTACAGGAAATGATGCAAGGTGCTTACCGCAACATGAAGTGATGCAACACACTTGAGCAGTAATATACGGTGGTGCTTTCAGCAGGTACAGTCAGAGAGTTTTTGTGGTGAATTCTTGTAAATAATTGTATAGTCATAGCTCTGGAGTGTTGTGCGTGTTGCCGTGTTTTTGTCAAGTTTTGCTTGCCAAGTTTTGCCACCGTCTTTTTATGTATTTTTCTGGTTTTTAGAGTTCATTTATAGTTGCAAGTATATATATATATGTGTGTGTGTGTGTGTGTGTGTGTGTGTGTGTGTGTGTGTGTGTGTGT
>JAPQRQ010012289.1:0-15130 GCA_037367365.1 Apogon talboti
CTGCGCACGCGCCATGTATGACGAGAGTCTGTATGTAACTCTACAGTAATACAGGAGTCATGGCATGCATTACAATACTGAGACAGTAATATTGTAAGGTAAGGAAGTACTTTCAAATAACAGTAACAAGTAATCTGTAATGGATTACAGTTTGGAAGTCACTTAGAAAACACTGTTTACATGACACCTAAAAAAAATTTAATTAATGCTTTATTCTGACTAAAACTGGACTTTAAAAGTACATGTAAATGTATGAGGTCGACTGAAATCCAAGTGTCACTAGTGGGACAAACACGCCCAGATGATGTGGTTGAAAGTCAGTGGTGGCTGGTGACATTTTTTGACGGGTGCAGTATGCAGGTCGGTTTTCAGGTGCACTATAACCACGGCGGCCAGTTTTGATCCGCGGGCCATAGGTTTGACACCCCTGATCTAGACATGTTTAGAGTTGTTCATTTGGATGCTTATTTAGTTCATTTTATTATTTTTTTCAGTTTTATGCATATCTAATTAACTTTAGTGATTATTTTTGTCCATTTTTTGTTAATTTTAATACTAACTTTGGAGTCCTCATTAGTTATACATTAGTATTTTAATGGTCTGTATGTGATCCCTGAAATAAAATGATTTTGACATCTTTGACTGTTAATATCTTCATTGTCATGTTAAATTTTTGCATTTCACACGCTCACCCCATGGATTAAACCCTCTGTCGGGCAGGTTTTGGCCCACAGACCGTATGTTTGACACCGCTGCACGAACACCTTCTATTCAAGCTCCATCTGTTTTTTTTTCCTCCTCTCTGACTTCACCTCATGATGTAAAAATCCAACCTTACATGTAGCCGGCGAGATGTAATCTACTGCACTTTGTACTTATTAAACTCCCCATTTTACACATAATGTTCTGCTTTGTTCTGCTTCTGATGTTGATTTGCAGCGTCTTTCATGGTATAGTTCACCTCAGACGCCCCCTCATCTCCAGACAGAGGATAAGGAGCTATCATAACGCTGGGTAACGTCAGGAGAAGTGGGTCACATTAAGGATACGAACCTCTGCTTCGCTGTGTGAGTGGCGGCTCGCTCTCGGGAGCCTCGGCAGATAACGCTCCCCTATCTCGACTCGATTTAGCCTCGGCCTGGGTTACATCGACTCCAGCCTCGGGGGAAATAAGGATACGGCTCTCAGGTTCCCAGCAGGCCCAACATATGGGAGCTGCTCTCTCATCTAGTACAGATGAATTCATCCCAAACTCATCTCCTCACACAGATTAATTTGGCAGACATGGCGAGGCAGGTGGAGAGTGTTGAGCAGCATCTGGGTGCGAAGGGATGAGATTGATGTGGATGCTTTGCCTTTGTGTTTCTCACTTGTGAAGCGCTGAAGGCCTGGTTGATGAGAAACACAATGAGATGTCGGTCTATTGTTATTATTTATTGTCAGCCCTGTGTTAGTATTAGTTCCAGAGGTAAAGTAAGAGCGATTCGTACTTTGCAGCGACATTATAGACAAGTCTTTGTTATCATAGCATAATCTGCGAGAAAGGTTTTCAGGACGTCGGGGGTTCAAGTGAAGGCCAACACTGGCGAGAAATGACAGAATTAAAGTGTACATGCACCGGTAATGCTTACGATATTAGTGCTTTGTGTATTACTTATAGGCAAGAGAGGTAAAATTCAGTAAAAAAATAAATATATATATTGCCATAAGTGCACCAGACTGGATTTTTTTATTATATGAATTATGGGCAAGGGCAAGTAAACAAGGAGCAGTCAGTGAGCAAGATGGAGTGGAAATCAAATGTTTGTGCTTCTTAAATGAGGTAAAATATATTGGTTTAGATTTAATCGTTGTTTTCAACCCACAGTTTATGCATTTCTCAGTCTGAATCAAGATACACACAACTGTAATATGCAGGAAATATGCAAACAGCATTGAAAATAAAAATGACACAAAAATATAAATATTACGAAAGCTGTATATGAATGACCTGAGGGATTAAAGAGAGCAGACACATGAGGAAAAACCCTGCAATGTTCTGAAGGACGCTTGGTGTAAAAAAGATTTAGGAAGCTTTCCAGGGTCGATCCAAAAAGACACGACAAACTAAATCCAAACAGAGGTCACACTAAATACTGACATTACCTGCAGAAGACATTAACATCAGGTTTATTTGATGAGTTTCAATGCAGTGCACGTATTTTCTTGTTTTGTCTTAAAGAGGTTGAGAGATAAATATGCAAAGTCAATAAAAACCTGAAAAGAACAAAGCTAAGTGTGTCCCGAGAACCTGACTGATTTAGAACTAAAAACCAACTTGGAAGTAAAAGTTCAACCACCGAAACCAAGCAGGTGGCTCCAAGGTCTGCTTCTCCTCCCCAAACTACAGCCAAAATGAATAATATTAAGAACAACGGAGGAAGTGTTTCAGCCTGAAGCCTTTGGTGGAGCTGAATAATGAAACCATATGGTCGCGAGTTTCTGCCCGATCATCCAAACCAACGAGAGCAGCCGTTTGGTGTGGCAGCGTCTACAGACAGATATCAAATGCTTCACTGCCCTTTTCTGGCTTCGGGTGGAATAAAAAGTTGGCAGATCTGAAGTTCAGGGCTTGGCTTTAGCTATGAGTGATGGATCTGCTGCTTCTGAAGAACTGGACATAAAAGAAGGTGTTGAAATGGATGGAAAGTAGAAAACAAACCAGGCTGATGTTGCTATTAAAGCATCAACTGGGGCTGGAAACAGCCACTATTTCTGTAAATATTCCTGCAGTTTTATGGGTAAATGTATGTAAAACTAAAGTGACAACAGTTAATAAATAGGGGCAATTCTTGGAAGGAGGAGGATGGTGATGGATACATTAATATACATGGTTTTAAGAGTGCTTCTGACCCATTTTAACACCAAAGGTAAATGCTGTTTCTTTGTGTAATTTCACACAATGGAACTTAGTATTTTGTACTCAAACCCAGCGTAACCTTAGTTTTGACGCTGTTAAATCCTAATTCAAGAGTTGGATAGTTACTAAAACACTGAAACTAAAGCTGCATAATTACTGCATTGGCCTCCGATAGTATCCAGGCCTTTATACAACTCTGCTGCATTTGGAACCACGCCTTTATTGAAAGGAGGTTTGTATTACAGAAATCTGACAATCTGCTTCTTCCACTTATCTACAACACTTATCAAATATGTATTTTTGTCTACAATTCTAGATACAGGATTGATTGTAGCAACCAGTAATGTAATAATGGCCACTAATGTAATACATGCCAATAATGTAAACATTTTGGCCATTATAAATGTAATAAAGCCAACATAATAACCTGGGAATAATGGAAAAAGTTATTACATTTGTTGATGACTGAATTCAATTAAAAACTTGTAAAAGTGAACGTAGTGGGCCTTTATCAAAAGGAGGCTTTTATTGGGGATAGGACTTTATTTCTGATTTTCTCTGTTAAAAGAATAGAAATGGTGCAATTTATTACAAAATGTATTCTCTTGCAATGCTCCAAGTACTGCAATGTGTCTTTATACAAACTTAACATGTCTTTCAGTGTTCCAAAAGAAAAGCCCCCAGCATTTAAGTGGATACAAATCATTCATGTTTCTGAAAGGGACACACACCTGCAGTGACCGAAACCAGAAAATAACACTTCAGATGATCTATTACAAGAAAGTATACAATTTTATGGAATATATTAAAACACCATTAGATTACATACAAGAAGTTTATCCATATTGTTATTTTTCCTGCTTGTATTTGGTGGCCAGCCTTTATTGATTTGTATTGTCCTTGACCCTGGCTATAATTAGAAACCAGCTTGTAATTATCTCCCAGATTTTATTTGAGGAAATCCAGTCATTGAATCACATTCACAACCCCGAAGTTAACACAGTACACCCTAAAAACAAAGTTTACAGTCTGCAACAGCAATGTCTGGTCTTCTATGGTTTCTGTCTCAAAATGCTCATGATCAGTTAAAGGAGACACGGATGCAATCGATAGCGTTTCATAACAATATCTAAGGAAGATCCACGGCCAAACAAAATATCCAACATGGAACTGTCTCAGATGGACAAAATCCAATAAGAGGCCAATCTGACATGGGACAAGGCATTGAGGAAACTGTATGTTTCCAAGGGGACGAGAAAGGAAGATGATGAATTACACTGTCAGTGTGTGCAATTATATCATCACAAAACACTGCAATTTAGAAGCTATGATCTGTGTGTTGTGATATTTTGGATTCACTGATGTACCCTGTAAAATATGCAAAATGTAAATGTTGTATTGAGTTTTTTTTTTTTTTAAATAAATATTAGTATGTTTGAATGAAAATAAATGGAAAGGGTTGGTAATCTGTGCATTTTCATCATAACCAAGCAGAAAGAATCAATTTTGGGCTAAATGTATCAGTTTTTCTTCATCTTTTAGGTTCATTGTATTTTCGTTGTCAGCTAAAACACTTTCCAAATGCTTTACTCCATTTCATTTGTGCATATTTCAAAACTGAACAAACTTTCTAGCGTTGTAATGCATATTCTACATCTAGAGTTCTGGAATGTTTCACTGCTTTGGTAAGTGTTTGTCATGTTCTGACCGTGAAGAAGCATGAAAACCACAAATGACCGTGTGGCTTTTTCAGCCTTCAAACCAAAACTTAGAGGTTAAACTGGAAAGAAATTATGAGCTGACATTTATCATGACAATTATCCATATTGACTCATGGGGAAAGACATACTGTATTTCTCCTTCTCTTGCACTATTACTGATGGTACTTCAGGTCTGCAAAGAAAAACTATTGAAATTTTGTATTATTTACGTATAAGAATGCACTGAAACACAGTAAACATCTATTTTTCTTTAAAGTCTTCAGCTATGTTCATTACCGTATGGTTATGTGGTGCTTTTTGACACCATTAAACTGATAAACAGAGCGCAGACAGCTCATTTAGACCAAATGTAACATGAATACTTTGCAAAACATACAAAAAAACTCCACAACTTCCAGCCTCCCATTCCAGTGACAGGCACATTAATAAACAGTTTAATTTCCTTTGTCTTCAGAATTTGTTTAAGCCTTGACTAATGAAAACCCATAGAGGGAGACCAGTATGTGAAGTAATTGGAGATGCAAATGGGGGAACAAATACAGTGAAAGGCTATTAAGTGGAGGCTGTTTCACTGCTGCTGTCCTAAGATTCCCTGGTTTTCCTCAGCGGAGAAAACCAGATTCATTCAAAGCACATGAAAGACGTGAAGACCCTTTGGACCGGCTGCCAAGCTGTTGGTCTGGGCTTTGCGGCAGAGGTTAATAACCGCTGTGGTCGCTATCTGATGGTCTTCCAGGGGTGATTTCAATCTGTTTGCATGTGGGTGTTAACCCAGAAAGACCCAGAGCTACTTTTGTGGCAGCTCCCAAATGAATTTTTCTCTCTATTTAACCTTTCTTAAGTGATTTATCACCATTTATTATTGTATTATCCTCTGTATTTTGCATTTTTCAGTGAAAGTCACCCATTTTCTATATTTAATTCACTGATCGATTAGATGTTCATTAAAGCTCAGATTAAAGTTGAGGGTTATTTTATCAGAAACAGAGAAAACTGAAGAAAATGTTACTTCTTAAGCAAAACATATCAGTAACTGAACATAAACCCAGTGTGTCCATCCACTGTCACTGATCCAACTCCATGGGTTTTACTGGTGAATCGATGCTGTAGAAGATGGTGGTGTTTCCACGGTAACTACGGAGCCTCTGAACGTCTAAATGAGTCATATCTGATGACCATGAAAAGATGAATAACTGTATTTACACCAATTATTGACATGTATTGATATGATTCGTGGATCAACAGGTATTAAACAGTTTACATCAGTAGATGGCTTTGGTCGATGGTGGATGTTTGGGTGTTTATGGGTTAAAAAAAGACACACAGAGGTTTGTTGGTTCGACGGTGTTGCCTTTGGGACTGCCGACCATAAAATGACAAACCCGCGACACTTGCACTCTAAAAAAAATGCAGATGGATGGTGCTAAACTCCCATTAAAAAGGCGGCGGCATTATGCTGGAGCTCACACACCCAGGTATCCCAACTGCAATAACGCTGCCAATTTAGTCCCCAGCAGTCATTCATCAAGGCTCCCGCTGAGAGATTTACTCTTAAACCTTTTCACTGTGAATATATGGATTTATTTATTTTCGACGCTACACAGCCTCTCTGGACCTAATATGTCATAAACATGGTACCTTTTCGTGACAAATCCCACTAAGTCCCAATTATCAAGGGTTCTTGAGAGCAACAAATAATGATGGTGTAATGAATGAATTCCACGTTGCCTTTCCCAGAACAACCCTGGAAACATTAAACGTAATAAATAACCCTCAGCGTTATGCAAAAACTCTGCTCCTACCGCCGAGGCTCAAATTAGCCGTCTGTATGAGGCATTTGTAGCTTTAGCTGGACGTTGTTGTCTTTAGCCGGACATGGACAGGATCAGTTGGACAGTGGACAGTGTGGTAACACCGTCATTACTGGAGCAGGACGATAAATTAAAAGAAATGTACCATATCTGTTTCCATTTCTGTCCGACAGTGTTGTTGCTCTGTGACAAACCAGATCAGTGTCTGAGTGTCGTTGAAATGCTGCAGGAATTGTCGATGCTTCATTTTTGCTGATGTGAAAAATCCAATTAAATCTAGAACGACCAATAATAAAAGGCTGGGGAGGTATGAGGAACACAAATGTAAAAACAAACTCAGCACTTATGTTGTTGGAATGTTCTAAAAGTGATGTTCTAATGTTCTAATATACATGGCCCTTTCACCTTACTTGTGTTTTTCTTGTATTTTTTATACATAATTCTTGGATTTTTTACATTTTTTTTGCTACATACGGACAAGGAACCAAATACGGTAACTTCATTGACCTTGATTTTCTGACAATAAAAAATTCTGAAAAATTTCACATACATAATAAAGTCTCCCTTCCAATCCACCGGTCTGGAAATGTCTGATTTAGGAACCCACCAACATGCAGTCCCCAATGTGGGGGTGCACCATCTACCTGGAACATGATGGTTGGCTGAAGGTCATCCAGTTGTGGTGACACATATTCAGTGTGAAGGTCAAAGGTCAACATGTGCAATAATTGAGTATATACAACAAATCTGATGAACAGATCTCATCCATTGCTTCTGTTATAATGTTTTTAAGTTATAAACAGGCTTTTGGGACATCCTGCAGATATTATTCAGCAGTCCTACAAAAATTACAGGATTAGAATTGACTTCAGGTTTATTGTTTACGCTGAGTAACTAAGTTTCGTACCGACTGTGACCGTTTTTGTGTGGGTTTAAAGCGCTCAGTGTTTACTACATTTTCACTCAGATTCTTCTTTGGAGACAGGTGTGTCTCACACTTGACCATCCAAGTCTTTCACAAAGGCCCATTGTCCACCCAACAGGACCTCTGTCTGTCTATGGGCCCCCACCTCAGGGGCCCCGGTCCTCTGTCTCTATGTTAACCCTCTGTGTGCCTTCAGCCAGCTGTTTCCTCTGAACCCCACCTCTGACCTGGATCAGATAACGTCAAAGTCTTTATCTGCATTTCTTTCTGCAGCTCCTCATACATGGTGTCTGGTTTCCAGTGAATACAGGAACTATTGTTTCTGATATTAATTCAAGTGGCTGTTTTCTTTCCCACTCCTGCAGGTGTAAACATCTGTTAGTCTTGCACTTATTGGAGTTTACTTTTTATAGATAGACCAATGATTCCACCTGGTTCAACTGTAATAACTGGGTTTTTAACTGACGTCAAAACGTCATCGGAGGATCACAGTCCACATTCTGGATCTGACCTCAGTATGTTGACTTTAGGTTTACTTCTGGTTTCTGCAGGTTTAGTCTGTGTGCGGTGCTTTTAACTGTAGTATCTGTAGAGAAACTATGCATTTCTGCATCTTTTTGCAGCCACTTCATGACAATACTGACAATATCTGGACGAAATTTTCTAGTCAACATTTTCCTGGACATACACCTGCAGTGACTATTGTCCCTAATGACTTGTAATGAATTATATACGTTTCTTTATACACACATATATATATAATTTCTTGTCCTTTTTGCCTCCTTGTGGTCTTGTTTTTGCCCAGTTTGATCTCACATTTGTTTCATCTTTTGTTGAAATTTTTTTTCCATGTTTTTTTGTCTCTTTTTGTCTTGTTTTCATCTCATTTTTGTCCGATTTTCATTTAATTTTGTGCTCAGTTTTGTCTCGTTTTCTTCTGGCTTTCTTTTTTTTTTCCTCACAATTTTATGATTAAAATCAATATTCCATCCTCTATCTAGACCTGATAGAACCACATGGATCCAGTGATAGAGTACATAAGCAGCTGAGATATGAACTTCATTACCAAACCAGCCAAATGAGGGGTAATTAGGAAATGAGGAAAATGACCAAGACAGTGATGATTCAGAGTTGAACTGTCTCCTTTATGTGGAGTTGAAGACGTCCCAGCCAAACGAGGAACAGCTTCATTTCACGTCTCACATCTTCGTTAATTCATTAGAAACGACGCCATTTCTACAATGACTAAGACTGACTGTCGCGCTCAGTCTTTGGGTGCAGAATGAGCCGTAGATGTGAAGCCACAAGTTTATTTTAACCCATAAACGCCCAAAGCAACTACTGATCTGAACTGTTTAATACCAGTTGATCCATTAATCCTATCAATACATGTCGATAATTGGTGTAAAATAGTTTCACAGCTTTAAATCATAATTAGATATGACCTATTTGGATGTTCATGTTTACATCTACAAAATATCCTTAAAAAAAAGTTGAATATCATGAACAACCATGAAAATGTGGAATTTATTAAGAAAAAAAAGTGCAATTTTAACAATATTCTGCCTCAGTTTATCATTTACACATGTAGGCTACAACTTACGGATCACAGTGGATCTACAAACACACAAAACATTTAATAACATACAGCATATTGGTAGAATTACACTTATTTCTCTTAAGACATTTCAGGTTGTTCAGGTTATTCACATTTTTTGTGAAAGGATAGGTTGTAATGTAAATATGTTCATGTAATTTTACTTTTTTTACGCTAAAACACAGACAAAAACGTGGAGTTGTCATTGTTTCTAGGTTCTTCTGATAGCATTTTAGTGTTTTGGTCTGACCTACTTGACATCATGTATGTTTGACACCCCTGACTGGAGTGGAACGGGGATAAAAGTCCACGTTTTCAGTGCATTGTCTTCGTCGAGGGCTGCGTTTCCTCGCCTCTACATCCTTCACTTTTAGTCTAAAAGCTCTCGTGTCCTGTAATGTTGTCTCGTCCACGCCGCTGCTCCTGAGCATGACATCCTTCCTCATTCTCCTAATGGTCTGCCCGTCCTCCTGAGGCTCTGTCACTTTCTTCACTATGATCGGCATCTATTTCTTGGCACTTCAGCCTCAAACTTTCCTCTTCCCGGTCCTCAGTGTCGACTCGTCTGCCTCTGCCGTCCCAGATCTACCTATCCATCGCTGAACAACCAGTCGCAGAGATAGACGACGACATCGGACACGGAAAAGAAGGCTGAGGTGAGTCAATAAACCTCCTGATGCTTCACCGCAGGGGGTCAAACATGAGGCTCATGGGCCACATCTGGCCCGCCAAAGGTTCCAATCCGGTCCACGGGATGAAGTTACAAAGTGCAAAAGTTACACTGAAGATATTAACAGTCCATGATGTCGACGTTGTTTTAGTTCAGGTTCCACGTACAGACCAATAGGATCTCAAATAAAATAAAAGCATAATAACTAGAAATGATGACTCCAAATATTCTTGGTTTAATGTGAAAAAAATAATATTACATTATGCCTGGAATACATTGATGTTACGACTACTATTACTGTTATCACTTTATTTTAACTTATTGTCTGTGATTATCAAACTATATATATATATATAGTTTAATAATCACAGATAATAAGTTCAGAGAGAGAGAGAGATACATATACATATTGTGCTACAATATTATATTATAGCATAATAAGCTACTTATTATTATTCTTATTATTTTGCCACTTGTTTCTACTTGTACTTTCCAATGTGCAATTGCAATTTTCCCTACTGTTTTTTAAATTATTATTGTATTGCTTTTTATCGTTTATTTCTTGTAGTATTTCATGTTTGTGCTGCTATTGGAACCTCAGTTTCCTGAGGATTCTGCCCAAAGGATCAAAAAAGTTCTATCTAATGTAATGTAATCTAATCTAAATAATGACAACTATTTTTCTCTTGATTTTGGTGCAAAAAATAACACTAAATTCTGAAAATATTAACATTTACAAACTATCCTTTAACAATAAAATGTGAATAACCTGAACAAATATGAACCATCTGAAAGAAAATTAAGTGCAATTTCAACAGTATTCTGCCTGTTACCTAATGTTTTGTGCCTTTGTAGATACTATTTATCCTATTATTGCATCTGTTTTATCAGTTTTAGTTCAGACATTGTAAAGACAACTCAGCAGCACTGTTAGTGAGAAGTCTAAATGGAAAAAGCAGTTTCATTCCGTCTTATTCAACTCTCTGAATCAGACACCCATTTAATGCCGCCGCACTGCAACAGTTTTTAAAAGGGATTTTTAGGACACTTTCCATTAATCTTCGCCATATGCTGCACAACTGTCACAGACAAAAAGCCACCTCGCAAACCAATTACGCGTCGTTGTGGAGGAGACGACGCTCAGGCCCAGCGCCTCGATGAGATGGATGACAAAATGAAACAACAGAAAGGCAACAAATTACACTGTGTCAGCGACGGCGTCAAAAACACCCAAAGGGACGGTGGTGGAGCCGCCTCACACAGCTCGGCTCGCCTCCCGGGCCTCCCCCGGCTACCCCCGCCCCCCCCAGCCTCCACAGCTGCTTCTCTCTGAGTGATGAGTCAAGTGAATCATCCACTGGCAAAAAACAAACAAACACATCTGTTGTGGAGCGGCAGCGTTATCATCCACTCTCTGTTTTAACAGTCCTGCTCATCTGTAGGTCGACGACGGAGAACGCGGCTTCGAGTGTAATTAAAAACACATCAGGTATCAGCCTGTTCACACCGTTTCACATCAGTTCAACCGCCAAAGCACAAAGAGGTGAGACAGCGTTAAGCTAACACCAAGAGCGCTGACTGGTGAATTATCTTTGACCCGCTTTACACAGAAAACAAAAACACTGTGATAAAAATAAGTGTTTAAACCCCTTGGCTCTTAAAAATAGGGCCAGTGTCCCTGTATGTCAGCGTCATGTCTATAAAAAATCAAAACCAGTTGAATGTGTGAGGTTGTCAGGTTCTGTTCTGTGTTCCAGTCCTGTGGTCTGGATGCAGATCAGTCCCCAGTAGAAGTGGGTGGTACTTTCACTGGAGGAGAACTCAACTCATTCAACCAAAGTCCATATATAAATTCTATCAGTGATCAATAGGAACTAGATTGATATGTGGAACCATTTACATGTTATAAATCTTCCAAATATGGACCATTAGAAGGAAAGGCAAATGTTTAATATTTCAAAAATTTGTCAAAAAATTCAAAAATCTAAATATGTCAAAACTGTGAAGAAACTTTGTTAACACTGTCCCAAGGAAGATACATATACAATTTTAAATGAATCTGACCAGTAGTTTCGGAGAAGATGATTGTTGAAATCTATACATTGGTGACCTAGAGTTTGACCCTTCAAGGTCACTCAAGGTCAAAGGTCATGGACTCAAATGAAAGTCCATCTATGACTTCTATCAGTGCTCAATAGTAACTATATTGACATCTCTAACCTTTTCCATGTTATAAGCCATTAAAATATGGACCATCAGAAGTAAAGGCAATTTTTTATTAATTAAAAAAAAATTGTCAAAATTCAAAGACTAAAATGAGATAAAAACTACATAAAAAAAGAGACAAACCCGAGATGAAAACCATTTAAAAAAGATGATGGATGCTGCTTTTGGACTAAATCCTGATTAAGACCATATGTTCACTTCATTTTAATATTTTTTAACTCATTATTCGTCCTAATTTTTCTTTGTTTTGGCTTTTCCTTAAATATTTTTCCGCTGAACATGAGCAACAGATGGATATTTTCAAATGAAATACGTTCTGTTCATACTGTCGACAATAAAATACAAGTCTAACTGCAGTGGAATATCACTGCTCTGTGTTTTAATTTGCATTTTCATTACTGTGGGTTTTATCTAATGCGCATAAAAACCTTCAAATATTGTAAATATTTAGTGAACGAAGGCCTCTGTGTAAAAACTAAACAGCTTGTAGAGATAATTTGCATTTTAGTGCCGGACTGAATGATGTGAGATTCACTCTCATAAAGATTTTATTAGAAAGCGATGCATTATCTTGTCTTATTATGGTCTGCAGTGGAGTGAATGGCCCATTTTTACGGCCCCTTTTAGCCCGGCGCTCTGACATTACATCAGTTACCTTGTCATGTCTGTGCACTCCCCCGTCGCCCACAATGATCATCATCCCTTTGATTCTACATCGAATTCCTCTCCGTCTTATGTTTTAACCCAAACACATTTAGCTTTTGTGATAGGCCGAGTGGTGGACGGGCTACAAATTATTCATGATGTAATTAGCCGGTAGGGAAATCATATTAGAGAATCTTAACTTAGACCTCTGGGAAACTTTAAGCACTTTGTCAAATAATGGGCCAGGCATCCAAATAATATCCCTGACCTACTTCCATTCTCCCATGGGCCAGACGTTCTCAGCGGCGTCGGAGAAATGAGGGAAGTTTCATGTTTGATCCTCCAGACGGTCAGGTTGGGTTAAGATGACGTGCTAACGCTGAAAGATGCTGAAGAACTTGACAATAATTGGTCGTGAGGCGACGCTCCACGCACATAAAAGAACGTTGTGGCGTCTCCAGCGTACTTTTTTTAGAACAAATTCTAATCCATGTGTTCAAAGGGGACATTGAAGGACGGTAATCTGTGCATATTTAACACCTGCTCTGTTAATATTTCATTTAATTACTGTATTTCCTCAAATAAAAATTATAGGCTGGGTCTCCATTAACAGCCTGAGGTTCACAGGAATAAATACAGGTTAGAAATAATATGAATAATATAATGTGCACGACTTTTATACAATATACTGACAGTATTTCAACCCGGTGTTTCTCTAAAGGGCTCATTGTTAATGTTATTAGGCTGGTTTCCATCAAATATGTTGCAAATATTAACCAAATTATCAGAAAGAACTTCATACACGTCACCATTTATTATGAAATAATCCTCTGTATTTTGCATTTTTCCAGTGAAAATCAGGTATTTCACTGATCATGTAGATGTCCATACATGCTCAGATTAAATTTAGGGGTTATTATACCAAAAAACAGAAAAAAACTGAAGAAACAGTCAAATATATCACTAACTGAACATAAAACGTGTCTATGACCGCTACAAGGGTTTTACAGGTGAATCAATGTTGTAGAAGATGACGGTGTTTCCACGGTAATGACTGAGCCTCTGAACGTCCAAATGGGTCATATCTGATGACCATGAAAAGACGACAAACTGTATTTTACACCAATTATCTACATGTATTGATAGGATTAGTGGATCAGCTGGTATTAAACAGTTTAGATCAGTAGATGGTTTTGGTCGGCAGTGGATGCTTAACCTTTTATCGGGCAAGTGACTATTTTTGGTAATTTCTGCACACATTACAAGACAGTGACAGCAACAGTTACAGTGAGGACAGTAAGTCACCAATGTCTGGTTAAATGTGGTCTGTTATTAATGTGTGTCTTGTCTTGTCATTGAGGGGTGAGAGTGGATCCTGAAGCCAGTTGAACCAGTTGAACCAGTTGAACCTGATGAACCGGTTGAACCAGATAAGCAGTTGAACCAGCTGAACCAGCTGAACCAGCTGAACCAGATGAACCAGATGAACCAGATAACCAGTTGAACCAGTTGAACCAGTTGAACCAGATGAACCAGTTACCCAGTTGAACCAGCTGAACCAGTTGAACCAGATAACCAGTTGAACTAGATAACCAGTTGAAGCATTTGAACCAGATAACCAGATAACCAGTTGAACCAGTTGAACCAGTTAACCAGTTGAACCAGCTGAACCAGTTAACCAGTTGAACCAGTTGAACCAGATGAACCAGTTACCCAGTTGAACCAGCTGAACCAGTTGAACCAGATAACCAGTTGAACTAGATAACCAGTTGAAGCATTTGAACCAGATAACCAGATAACCAGTTGAACCAGTTGAACCAGTTAACCAGTTGAACCAGCTGAACCAGATAACCAGTTGAACCAGTTAACCAGATGAACCAGTTCAACCAGTTGAACCAGTTAACCAGATGAACCAGTTGAACCCGTTCAGAACCACTGCTCTACAGAATACTGTCCAATCATTTCATCTCCAGATCACAGATGTCAAATCAAACGTTTACAGGACTACGAGGCGCTGTACATCAGGTCTCTCCACTCTCAGGTTTGCGAGTTCCGTTCCCAAAAGTTCCTCTTATTAAAGCTTCATCCAATTTGAGTCTGTCCTGTAATCCACATTAATACCCTGCACCGGTGCACTGCAGCGTTTCCCAGGCATCTGACCGATACTACAGAATACATGCCGGAGTTTATGGGAATGCAAATTCAGTTAAATCGTTGAATATTGTATGTGTTTAAATGCCTCAGGAGAACCGCTGGAATGCATTCAGATTATGCAGGTAATCAAGTTTTTCCCCTCGATCTCTGCCGAGCTGCCAATGAAAACTAACACTGTACAGTAGTGTGATGCTTAGTTACATGCAAGGACAAGCACAGGAACTGATGAACTGGATGATGGTAATTAGGTGAATAATGACTGCGGGGGATAAGGGAATTGAAACAGGATACAGCTCATGGTTTTAGTTTATTACAAAGTGAAGAAAATCCACGCATTGATTGGGGTGGTGCAGTGGGAAGGAAGGAAGTGATGAGGAAGGAGGAGGAGGAGGAGGAAGGTGCGTTGTTGCAAGAGGTTTCATATGAAAACATGAGCCACCTGTTCCAGATCCGCCCTCATCCCCCCACCCCCCTCCTCCTGC
>JAPQRQ010012396.1:0-15120 GCA_037367365.1 Apogon talboti
TATCTATCTATCTATCTATCTATCTATCTATCTATCTATCTATCTATCTATCTATCTATCTATCTATCCATCCATCATCCATCCATCCATCCATCCATCCATCCATCCATCCATCCATCCATCATCCATCCATCCATCCATCCAGACAAAATGATGTGCTAGATGAAAGAAGTGAAGTAAAGAATCTAATCACATTTCTCAACCTCTTTACAGCGGACCTGTTTGATATCTTGCTGCCCATGTTGAACATCTATCAGGAGTTTGTGAGGAACCACCAGTACAGCCTGCAGATCCTGGCCCACTGCAAGCAGAACCGAGACTTTGACAAGCTGCTGAAGCAGTACGAAGCCAAACCCGACTGTGAGGAGAGGACGCTGGAGACCTTCCTCACATACCCCATGTTCCAAGTAAGATTCTGGGAGTACAACAACAATAGCAGCAGTTTTATGACAGTCACATCCACATCATTTTATTGGCTCAATAAATGGATGTTTTTAAGGTCATAAATCTATCTGACACTAAAAACATTCTGTGCGTTTCCGGTAAATATTATTTTTGGTCTGTATGTCCCAGCAAGGGTCAGGAAGAATAGCTTTACAACGTTATGCATATTTGTTTAAGGACTGAGCTTCCCATGTTGTACTTGATTACATTGATTCATATTGATATTGCTGACATGGTACTGCAAATCAATGACTTTTTGAAGTGTAAGTATGTCAACTACATCTTAGCTAAAGTAATGTGTCAAGACAGTGTGCATTAATCATTTTGCCCTATTTACCTGCTGTTGTTTGAGTATAACGTCTCAATTATAGAGCCAATCTCAAGTTATTGTGAATATACAGCTAAATGTATTAATTTATCATTGTTTTTAGCTTTTGATAGTCTAACGTGCAACAGTACATTATCGGACCATCTTTATTAATAATCAGATCAGTGGTGAGCGCTTCATTATAACGCTTCTATTAGGCTGTGAGTGTGTTTTTTGACTTGACAACAGAACTTACAAAAATGAATCACTCGCACTAATTCTGTGACCAGAGTGAGTTATCACATTCTGATATGAAAAACACTTGACCAATCTGTGTTTCTACCGTGGATTGAGATGACAGTTGTGTGTCTAAGTTGGCAAAAGAAACAGTGTGGTGTTATTGGTAATACTGAAAATATACTGCCACATGGATTATTAGAGCAACATACAATAGGTATTTCAGAACTGATTGGCCTTTGGATGTGAGTACATTTTGATACGTAACTCTGCTTGTTTCTGTGTGCTTCTTAGATCCCTCGTTACATCCTGACCCTTCATGAGTTGTTGGCTCATACACCTCATGAACATGTGGAGAGAAACAGTTTGGAGTATGCCAAGTCAAAACTGGAGGAACTTTCCAGGTAGATGTTCTATCAGTCCATCACTAAAACAAATGACAAAGTGTTGCACACACTATGTAAGATCTCATAGACGCTCAGTGTGTTTAATCAGTTCTGTAAAATTCAAAGAGGAATTTTCTTATGCTTCAGTCAATATGTCATCCTCTTCACCTGGTCTGTATGGTTTAAAGAGAGGTCATCACATGGTAGAAAGAGAAGAAATCAATCGGTGAATGTCATGATAATCAGCATCAAGAGGATGTTTTATTGTTAACCGTACTATTTTATTATCACTAGTGGAAGAGACAATTTTAACTGTAAATTTGTCATTTAATTAACTTTTTTTTGCTTTATCAGAATTATGCATGATGAGGTGAGTGAGACGGAGAACATCAGGAAGAACCTGGCTATTGAGCGGATGATTGTTGAAGGTTGTGAGGTGCTTCTGGACACGAGCCAAACATTCGTTAGACAAGGTGTGTTTGTTTTATCATCAGCTACACAAACACTGAAAACACACAACTCAAAGGATGAAGGATGTTTGTTTACACCTAAAATAGTTGTAAACACTCAACACATATTTTGTTTATATATTATATATTTTAACATTTAATTATGGAATTTAATGACGTTATATGAATAGTACACATATGATAGTATAGTAAAATCTCTAATAAACATAAGTAGAATGGTAACACTTATGATTTAAATGGATCAATACTTGAATATTTTCCCAAACTCACAGGTGTCATATTGACAGACTGACAGAAATGGAGATATTAAATTAGTCAGAATGTATATTAAACAGCATTTACACTTTTCTCTTCTGTATCCTTGACTACTGTGACTCATCACATGTTTTCTCTCCCAGATGTTTAACACCTTCCTACATCTTTGCAAACATGTGAAGAAACTGATTGATTACACACGCACAAAATGAACAGACAGCAGTGTCATCTCATTACTCATACAACTTCTTAAATGGTTCTCAGTGATTAAGATCAAGGTCAACACTAGTATTAGAGAATCTTGAATCTGAGTCACACAGCACTCCTACCTGTGTGAATGTCTGTGTGACTGTCTGTGTTCATGGTACCAACACCACAGGTTCCTTGATCCAGGTGCCAATGAGTGAGAAAGGGAAGATCACGAGAGGCCGCCTGGGCTCTCTGTCTCTGAAGAAGGAGGGTGAGAGACAGTGTTTCCTCTTCTCCAAACACCTAATCATCTGCACTCGAGGGTCAGGAGGAAAACTTCACATCACTAAGGTATCGTAGCATTTCTGTGAAACTGACCTGGCATTAGTGCAGCACAGTAGTGTGATGGCCAATACATAGCAAGAAGGTCCTGGGTTATATTCTAAAGCAGTGTGGATGTCTCCTTCCTGCCACCATCCAAAGACATGCATCTGAATAGGTTAATTGGTCAATCTAAATCAGCCGTATTTGTGAATGGTTGTTTGTCTATAAATGTCAGTCCTGCAATGAATTGGCGTCATGTCATGGTGGTGACTGGGATGGGCTCCAGCATCCCAGTGACTCTCAAGAGGATTAAGCGGTTTGGAAAAGGAATGAATGAAAACAACAACCAGCAAACTTATTGTTTGTTAATGTTTGTCACACATAAAAACATATCAAATGTACATAATCTCATCAAATTTCTTGAATTAGAGAAAATGATAAGCACTAGCATGTGCTTAAAATGTCAAGTTGTATCCAGGAGCCAAAATCAGGGAGGAAAATGGCAGACAAGCACACATTTTCTATCTGCAATTCTCTCCTCTCAGTCCACATCAAAAGCCGAAATATAAATATAAATTACTTTATCTATAGGGATCATGCTTCTGCATTGAGACACACAGTAGAACAGTAGAACTGTGTCCAGGTGGTGTCTGACCACAGTGGTGTGTAATTACAGCTGTCAATCACATCTTTAACCCTCCTACTTGCCTGAAAATGCTTGTGGTTATCCAAAACCTGTGTATCACCGGGTAGATTATCTGCAGCCTGAAAAGAGAGGCAAGAGGAGGGTGCAGAAGTGTGGTTTCCTCTCAAATTACATGAATTGCAAAATACTGAAAGGTAATTATGGAAGTTTTGCCTGATGAGGTGTAGAACTATGAAGCACTACAGCTTTAATCACAAATATATGTAATATAATATAACATTACTCGCATAATAAGTTTCGATGATCATTATCTTTACATTTTGAAACAGGTTTTCTTGGTTATTTAGTTTTTTCTTGCCTCTAAAGAGTGGCGTCTAATCTTTTTCTAGAGTATCTGCAAATAAAACCTTGTGTCAGAGATGATGCTCTAGCTTTACCATGTTACATGTGAATTCATGCCTTCCACCCTCTTTACAGAATGGAGTGGTCTCTCTCATCGACTGCACGCTGATTGAAGAGCCAGAGGGAACAGATGACGAGTGTAAGTTACTGTAATATATAGTGTATCCTTCATCCGTTGAGCTATTATCAATACCTTGTATAATTTTTCCCAGAATTCAGGAAGGTATTTGAGCCCTTTGATTTTATCTGATGCCAAACATCCCTATCGTAAACTGATAACTAATGCGCACCGGAAAAATATGGACTTAAATGTAACGCAAACAGGACTGATCTACAGTTGTACAATCTGTTCCTTGCAGCTAAAGGTGAGCGCAGTGGTCAGGACACGGAGCATCTGGACTTTAAAGTGATGGTGGAGCCCAAAGACAGCCAGCCGTACACTGTCATCCTGGTGGCTTCATCCAGGCAAGAAAAGTCAGCATGGACGAGCGACATCAGCCAGGTACAGCCCATCACCCTCATTATATATGTCAGAAACACCAGAACCATGAGGTGTTTAAAGGACGGAGAATTAGCATAAGAAAATAGAGCTAAGACCGTTGGCTACAAATATTGGACCCTTCGTTATGCTTACGCAGGGCTCCTCTGTGGCTGCTTGTTTTTCAGTGCATTGACAATATCCGCTGCAATGGACTAATGATGAACGCCTTCGAGGAAAACAGTAAAGTTACCGTTCCACAGATGATTAAGTGAGTCCAACACCGCGCACCAACACATGCATATATTATACATGCGTAAACAGAGACATTGGCATTTTGTAAATATATGACATGCATGAAAAATGCATGAACACTAGAGCACATACACACATACACCCCTCCTTATTTACTGTATGTGAATCCTCATTTTGTTAAATTACTACCTACTATTTCCCAACAGTTGTTGAATAGATCCCTAACATTAAAATAAATATGGAAATTTTTTAAATCAGCTCATAAAGTGACCTGTGTGAAGGTGGCTCTACTTGGAAACTCCTAAATAAGGAGCTCTAATGAACCAGAGGGTCTTAAACTTATTTATTGGTTACAGCAACTAGAAGTCATTGATACAGAGTCTGCATCAACTTTTAGTAAGTCTTAATTGGTTTTCAAGCCCAGTGTAGGCTAAAGACAGCTTTTATGTCTGCTGGATACTTTTCATCAGTCATCATGTATAAACTATCTGCCGTTTTAAGACTTATCACTGATATTCACATAAACAGACAACATCTGCATATGGAGGTGGGCTGTGTAAATCCTTGCAGGTAAATCTCTGTGAGTAATATTTACTCATCATCCAACACAGGTCAGACACCAGCTTGTACTGTGACGATGTCGACATCCGCTTCAGCAAGATGATGAACTCCTGCAAGGTGCTGCAGATCCGCTACGCCAGCGTGGAGCGCCTGTTGGAGAGGCTGACCGACTTGCGCTTCCTCTCCATCGACTTCCTGAACACATTCCTCCACTCCTACCGCGTCTTCACCAGCGCTGATGTAGTATTGGATAAGCTCATCACCATCTACAAGAAGCCCATCAGTGCCATCCCTGCACGGTGAGTGACTGTCCAAATGCTAAGGATTTTAGTTAGGTTAAGTCAGTTATTGTGACACTTCATGTTATCGTGTGCGCACTTCTATTTACTGTGTTATAGTGTGGTTTTTCATAATTCATTCAACCAAGATGCCAATTATACAGCTTTGCAAATAAAATGTCTGGGATTAGATATGTAGATTTCATCATCTTCTTCTTCTTCTTCTTCTTCTTCTTCTTCTTCTTCTTCTTCTTCTTCTTCTTCTTCTTCTTCTTGTCCTTCTTCTTCTCCTCCTTCTTCTTCTTCTTCTTCTTATCATTATTATTATTGTTGTTATTATTATTATTATTAGTCGTAGTAGTAGTATTAAGCAGTTGAGATATATAAATAGCAACTTCCAAATGATTTTTTTTTCTGTAAATTTAACCTCTCCTAAGTGAATTATCACCATTTATTATAATATCATCCTGTGGATTCTGCATTACAGTGTTTCTATGTTCACTACAGAGCCTCTGAATGTCCAAACAGGTCAAATCTGATGATGATGAAAAGTTGAGAAACTACATGATTTTTTTAACTAAACTGGGGCAACTGAAGTCAAACTGCAAATGTATTCGTCAAAAAATTACATATTTATTGAAAATGAAAAGGAGAACTCTCCTGAAACTTCATTAACAACATCAAACACCCCAGAAGAGGCAGATTTCAAGGTAAGACTACAGCATAGGGGTGATTTGGCAAGCAACTTGTTGTGATTGAATTACTTTAGAGCAATTCCTTTTCAATAATGTTTTTATATGATTTTGTCCAACCCTGTACATTTTCTCATACCACTTAGCTAATTTGGGACATTACACCAAACTCCTCCAAACATCCTGCTGCAAGGTCATTTCTTTGCTCCTTGTGAAAACTGTTAACAGAATAAAGTTTGAAATTTCCACACGTTTTCTCCTGAGGATGCAGCAACAGCGCTGTAATGGTGCAGTGAAAAGGTGGGACTTCCAGTGTCTGAATTTGTCTTTGCTCTCACATGGACTGTCTGTAGCCAGCCCATCATGCTACCCTACCCTGTCCAGGTGAGAAGGGACCAGAGGCAGCGCGAGGTCACGGCGCCACGTCTTCCTGTCTGTCTTCTGTCCACCATCACAGTTAATTGGGTCCTGCGTCTACCTGCCTCACCATAACCCCTCCTCGTTCTTCTCTTTTCTTTACCCTTTTCCGTTCTCTCTCTTTTATTTATCTTTCCACAAGTCTGACCATCCCTCTCTTTGCTGCACTGTCACCATGGCAACCTTTCACTCTGCTGCAGGACCCCACCCTCTCCTTCCCTCCTCGTTGTCTCCATTCCCTCTCTCCCTCTCCTCTCTCTCTCTCTCTCTCTCTCTCTCTCTCTCTCTCCCATCATCTGCAGCAGCTCTACTGTATTAAATATTGATGGCGGTGTTTTGCACCCAGATCCTGCTCTCCTCTCCTCTTCTCTCCTCCTTTTTGCCTCTCCCATCTAATTATCTCCTCTTGTCTTTTTCTCTTTACTTGTGTCCTCTTTTGACTCCCAAGTTTTATCTTCTTTTTCTGCCTTCCTTACCCCTCTACATTGTACCTCCCCTTAACACCTTTTCCCCAATCTTTGCTGTTTTTATTTTCCTTCTTATGCTCAATTTCAGCGTGGAGACACAACATGGCTGCAGCTCACGCCATACAGGGCTGGAGGCTTCCCGTTCGCCCACTCCCAGCCAGCAGCCTTCACTGTGGTGGAATCCGTATCCACTATCCGCTGCTCCCTCCCTCCCTCCCCGTCTCACTGTTTTCGCCCCCTGCTTTTTTCACATTGCACCTCTGTCTCTTTCTCCCACTTTCCCTCCCGGTCTCTATCTCCCTCTTCTTTTCTCTCTGCTTCTTTCTCCCCTTGTCTCTGTGGGCCTCCCCTGGGCTGGTTGCTGTTGGCAGCACCCGTGCCTCCCACACTGTCACTTGACATGCTATTTATAGGCCTTCAGAGGGGGTGGCTCTCAGTGCAAGGAGGATGCTGTCTTAAACAATGTAGCTTAAATAAAAGAGGCAGGGGCTCCCGAAGAGCCCTGTGGTTAATGTGTTCCCTCTGTGTTTCTTGTGTACAGACGCCAAGTGTACTATAAACCCCACTGTCACCATTTCTCCCCTTTCCACTCACTCTTATTCAGGTTACATGGATGTTTTTTTTTTTTTTTTTAATCAAAATAGTTAAAAAGAGTTCCGCTGCTGATAATCTTGTTCAATCTGCTGTCTTCATCACGTGTCCACCTTTTTTTTCCTCTCTCTTTCTGCAGTTCTTTGGAGCTTTTCTTTGCAAGTAGCCAGAACAACAAACTCCTCTACGGCGAACCACCCACATCGCCGCGTGCCAGCCGCAAGTTCTCCTCCCCTCCTCCTCTCTCAATCACCAAGACGTCCTCACCCAACCGCCGTCGCAAGCTTTCGCTCAACATCCCCATCATCACAGGGGGCAAAGCCCTGGACCTGGCTGCACTCAGCTGTTCCCCCAATGGCTATGCAAGCATGCACTCCACCATGTCACCCTTCAGTAAGACCACACTAGACATCAACAAGCTCTATGTGTCGAGCACCATGGCCAGCAAAATCCCAGATGAGGGGGAGACCAAAGCCGAAGGCAAGGCTGAGGAGTCTGTCCTCAACAAGCAAGGTCAGGAGTATTGTCCATCGGGTTTTGCTCAGTTTTAATGATGTTCATGTGAACTGTAGTTGGAGTTTTCTTTTACTCTTATAGTGCAATCTTATGCATTTTTTAAAGCACTACTGATACATTTCTATCATCAAGAGTTTTAAAGGACACACTAATGAGTTTGTTCAATGCTGAAAAATTATTTTAGACCACATAGAAAGCTATGTGTTCTTTAAAATGTACGCTCCTGTACTGAAAAATATTGTATATTGTTTTGTATTTGTATTTGTCTACTGTATTTGTTGACAGTTTCTCTCTTTGGCCACACAAATATGTGTGTTACTTATCTCAGCAGAAAAATACAGTGGCTGAGCTCAGAAGGTGCTAACAAAAAGAATAATCAAATACAGAGGTACTATTACCCATAATGCTCTCTTTCTGTAAAGGATCGTGACTACCTAGCACAGAAAAGAAGATTATGTCCATAGAATCTACTGCATTGCAAACATTTATTTTTGTAGCAAAAAGTCTGTTCACCATCATTATGTACCATTAGGATTTAGCCTTGCAGTTTCTTGGAGTCTTTGGCTAGACTCTTTGTTTTCTTTTCTGCCTTAACCTTGTTATTCCCAGCTAGCCCCAACTTCATGAGCAATTATTTTTCTGTCTTTCTTTTCTGATTGTGAAACGCTTTTTCTGTCCAGATCTGTCGGTGAGAGAGGAATGTGATGAAGACCCAAGTCAGAGTGATGAAGCAGAAGCAGAAATGTCTCCTCCCAAGTCGCCATCAACGCCCAAGAATGTCAAACCAAAAAACTCTGGTATGACTCCCTGCAGTCGTATTGTGACCCACTGTTATCTCTCTGAGGTTTTCTATCTCTGACACGCTTTAAGAACGTCTTGTGATCTACTTTTGAATCCAAAACCCACCACTTCAAAAAACAAATTAGTTGGCATGAATGTTAAGTGGCTTGGCAAGAATGTGAGAGCTGGCACACACGTATCTACAGTAGCTTAGTGCTTAGTGACATACAGTACTTGCCAAATTGGCGAATGAAATGATGACAAAATAGGATCAATTATAATAGATCATGTCAGTAACAAGTATGATTGCTGACATAAAGCGCATTTAGCAAATCTTGCTGTGCTCATGTTACCACGCCTATGAACACTAAGGTGAATAATTCTAAATGACATATTAAAGGACACACCCTGACAGAAAACTTAAAGTGAACAAATTGAAATATAATGATGAATTCACTCAAATTTCCTGGTGGAATTTTACCAAAAAGGATAACATGAAAAGCAGCGGTAACACCACTTGTTAAAAGGGTAGGCATGACACAGTCTGGCTGTTAAAGAAGAATTAGGTTCAATAGATGTAAAACATCAAACTTACTCACGGGTGAACCACAAATAAAAACCGCAAACATTTGATGTTGACAACTCAGCATTAATAGTGAGGATCAGTCTTAAAACATGCACATAAATTAGGGTTAACGGGCATCTGATAAAAGAGGAGAACATTTCAGGTTAGATGGAATTCACATGTACGCAATAGGAGAGGTTTACACGACTGAGTAATCCACACAGCTAAATACAGCAACAGCAGACATTAAGCAAACTTTTTTTTTGTTCTGACTATGACAAGTTTAACCATGGCCAAATAAGGTCTTGATAGAAACCACCCACAGCCTCCTGGCCCTCCCCATTCTTCACAGAGAGGGAGCATCCACCCCGTAGGTAGTCAGGCACAATTCATCCCCAGTGTGTTCTCTTCCCACGGTGCTGGATGCAAGGGAAGCCAGTGCCTTGTGGGAGTAGGTGGAAGGAAACCTTGTACCTTAGCAACGATGTGCGTGTTCTTCTATGCCGCCCCCGGCTGAACGGAGGAAGGCAGGGAGAAAGGGAAGGAATAAAGGAGGTGGTGCAGAGAGGCAGACACAGTGGAGTGTGTACTGCCACGAGCTGCAGGACATGTTGTACTGGGTCTGTTTCAGCTCTATGTTGCCCTCCATTGGTCAACATTATACTGCAGTTTGATCATACACAGTCGTTTGTATGTATCCACAGTTCTTTTACAATTCAATCACCTACATTCATGACAGTATTTTCTGCTTTTGACTAAATCTAGGGATATATCAGCACTGAATTAACAGTGTTAGGTGAAAAAATAAAGATTTTTTTTTAGTTTATTAGAAGGTTTTCTTAACTTTTACATGACAAAAATCAAGAAACAATAGGATGTCATCTATAAAGCCCCTGTTTTGTTTTCCCTCCTTCAGAGTTTTCCTTGTTTTCCTTTAACAATGGCATGGTGGTGTCATCTTGCCGGGAGCTGGACAACAACCGCAGTGCCCTTTCTGCCGCTTCAGCCTTCGCCATTGCAACTGCAGGTGCCAATGAAGGCACGCCGACCAAGGAAAAGTACCGTCGTATGTCCCTTGCCAGCACAGGTCAGTTATATCTTACTATGTCCCATCCCATTCTATCATTTGTAAATAGACCTCATCAATTATAAGAAAAATAGGAGCTAAAATCCTGTTTAATTGCCCCAATGTACCTTGATTAGTTAATATAAAACTTAAACATATTTTATCAATGACCATTGCTTTTTTTTATTACAGTTTTTCCACTGTTTCCTATGGCATGGTATTATAATCAAATGAAAAGAAAATACAGTTTATGTATCATAACCACTAGAGGGCTCTAAACTAATTACACAGGTACTGTATAATGATGTATAAGCGATATGAGCTCATGTATTTCTATCATTTATTTATAGGTTTACTTTAAAAGAAAAGCATATTGATTAAAATGCAGTCACTTGACCGCTGAGTTCTGAATTCAATCAGAGTTATCAATCATTTTATAGAATGAGGAACTGCATGATTGAAAGATGAGATTATTTACATGATAACATAAAGCTGCAGTGTTTTCAGTTTCTTTGTTAAATTCTGCTTCAGGGTTTCCTACAGACCAGAGGAATGGTGACAAAGAGTTTGTTATCAGAAGGGCTGCCACTAACAGAGTGCTGAATGTACTGCGTCACTGGGTCTCCAAACACTCCCAGGTACAATTCATCTTTGCTTCTTTTTCTGTCTTTCTTTGTACGCCTTTGCAGTGGCAAAAAAGCTCAGAAGCTATTTTTGGACCACAGCTCAGCCTTCAACACTGTCCAGCCAACTAAGATGATTGCAAAACTGGCAACCATCCCACCTGTAACTCAGTCATAGATTTTCTCAGTGAACGTGACCATTAGCACAGGATCCCACCCCCCAGCACTGCAGCCTCTGTCTTAGACTTTTCCTGTTCACCTGTGACCACAGCTACAAGTTCATAGATAACATAGCTATTCTACGACTGTTAAGTGTCACAAATGAATTGTAACTGGTGGTCAACATAATTGCCTAGGGGGAACCCTGCTTCAACTTCAGGATGCAACTACGTCCCCTGTAGCCTGTAGGAACAGGCTGATTATTTAACTTCTCAGAACAGTCTGAGCTGGTCATGCAACATGTCATCTCCTGTTAAGAAAGCGCTGTCAGCCCCACATTCACGCCTAGAGAACATGTAGAAAACATCCTCATCAGAGAGATGTTGGTGTGGTTTGGAAACACCACAGTAAGGGACATAAAGGCCCAACAGAGGATTGTACAGACCACGGAGAGGATTACAGGCACTGACTTCCCCTTAAGTAGACATTTTGTTCACCTCACGTTGCAAGAGCAACACCGTTTCATCATTTTTAATTTCACTTATTCTAAATATTCTTATTCAGTTTTGTTTTTGCATGGACTGACACAAGATAGGACAAGAATCCTCGTCTGTACTTATGCTGACAACCTTGAATCATGACCTTTGTAATGAGACAACTATTGTCCCTGTGTTGATCTCCAGGACTTTGAGCTGAACACAGAGCTGAAGATGCGGGTAATTGGTTTCCTGGAAGAGGTGATGCATGACCCAGAGCTCCTGACACAGGAAAGAAAAGCAGCTGCTAACATCATCAGGTTGGTTTTCTGTTTTTCTGCATAACCTGAGTATACATGCAGCTGTGTATATCACATCTGTCTGTCCGACAGTAGAGAAGGTACAGAAAAAAAGCTCCCACAAGAACATTTCTACTGCTTTAGATTGATGTCAGTCCTCAGTCATGGTGGTAAAAATGAGAAATGACCAGTCATGTGGTTGAGAGAAAGGATCGATCAAAACCAACCTGAGTGACAGCTGTCCAACATCCAGTATGCAGTTAAAGGACCAGTGTGGAGGGTTTCATGGGATCTAGTGTTAAGGTTACAGATTGGATGTCTAACTAACCCTTCTGTTCCTTTCCTAGTGTGTCAGAGAGCCTACATTGGCTACCACTTCCAAGTAAAAAAAAAAAAAAAGTCAAACACTGGCCAATCCCAGTGTCCACACTCACCGACTTTGCAGCATGTGCCTCTTAAGTGCATGAGAGTTTAGGGTTTAGGGCCACTGTCAAATCATAAAGTGCGTAGAGCTCTCTCACAGACATTCTGAGCCTGTTATGCACACTTGGTGTAAGTCTGCATTACTGCACATTTTGCTTGAAGGAATTATTCACAGTTCACAGCATTGTGACATCAAACACTGGTTTACCAGGAGAAAGCCTGAAGTGTTAAAAATAGTCAACAACAAGCATATTGGCTGCACAGATTTTCCTTAACACTACATTAACAAGTGTTTACAATGATACGCATAACACATGAAATCAGAGGAATGCAAACATATGCCGCATTACACAGTAACCATTTCTTTTAATTTTTGCTCAGTGATTCTGTTTGACAAAAGCAAATAAACTGATTATGTGACATATGACCTTGTATGTGAAAATTACCCCTCATCCACTTTGTACTAAAAGAGCCTGGAAGATGTTCGCCTCAGACAGTCGGTTCTTTAAGTGCCTGTGTCATGAAGAAAGAAAAAAGGAAAAGCACAGTACTATCACATATTTTGGAGTTGTCACGGTAACACAACTTGACAAGTGCCATCCTACTTCTATTTACACCATTTTCAGCCCCTTGAGCCTCTCTCGCACTGAATCATCACATCAATTAAGTCTGTTAGGATTTAGTGATTGGATTTTAGTGTAGAGATTGAGATTGGGCTGCCGTCTTTAGAGCCTCTGTATGGTTTATCTGTGTAGAGATCCACTGTACACATCTAAGTCCTATACATGTGTCATTTAAAGCAACTGTAACTGTGAGCAAAATGTAGACAAAAATAAACAAACTGGTGCAAATGAGACACTTTTTTCAAGGTCCCGATTTGTGTATCAGAATAAATGTTTTGGCACTTTTTTTTTTTGTATCCAGGACACTAACCCAGGAAGACCCAGGAGACAACCAGGTCAGCCTGGAGGAGATTATACAGACGGTGAGAGAAAGATGACTCATTCAATATAATAGAAAAAGGGAAAAACATCTTGCTTCCTTAAATTACTGGGTAATTTGTGGTTCTTTCTGTGTGTTTGTAAGGCCATGGAGGACTGTAAGACAGAGCCATTTGAGAGCCACTCTGCACTGGAGATAGCTGAACAACTCACACTGCTGGACCACCTGGTCTTCAAGGTCATCCCATATGAGTAAGTACAGACACATACTGGGGATGTGCACAGAAAAACACAAAATCAACAAGAGTGAGCGAAAGGATGAAGAGAAGTAGGTTATACATAAATGCACAGTGAATATTGCTGTATTTTGTATAAAAATGTGTTTTCCACAGGGAGTTCTTTGGTCAAGGCTGGATGAAGAATGACAAGAATGAGAGGACGCCTTACATAATGAAAACAACTAAGCATTTCAACGATGTACGTCTTTACTCTAAAACCATTAATGAGCAAAAATAAGCAGGCACACCTTTTGTTTCTTCTAATCATTCCCCCTTTCCTTCTGTCAGATCAGCAACAGGATTGCCACAGAAATCCTGCAATGGGATGATGTCAACATGCGAGTATCGGTGATGGAGAAGTGGGTGGCAGTGGCGGACATCTGTCGCTGCCTCCACAACTATAACGCTGTGCTGGAGATCACATCCTCTCTCAACCGCAGCTCCATCTTTCGCCTCAAGAAGACCTGGCTAAAAGTCTCCAAGCAGGTATCATCACATATACCGGACTGATTAGAGACGGCTTGAGGTGTAACTTATGGATGATCAGGTTAGAGATGGGCCGTAAGTGTAGCTAGTGTAGTTTGTTTTTATAATATTTTATTTTTGATTTTTCATGTGAGTAAAGCTCAATGAGTGATCTGTACAGCAGCTTTTCAGATTTTAGATTTTTTTTCAATTAAATAACAATTTGCATCTCTATGTTTTTAGCTTAAGCACTGACTTTCTCTGTTATTCCTTTGCACACTTACTCGCAACAATTTTATGACATAACCATCCGCTAAAAATCTTTAAAACATTAAGTTAATAGTCCGACAGACTGACAAACTGTTTTTTCTCTCACTCATTTTCAGACAAAGACTGTGATTGACAAGCTCCAGAAGCTGGTGTCATCAGAGGGACGTTTCAAAAACCTGAGAGAAGCTCTGAAAAAGTAAGTATCCAAAGCTGTCCTATAAACTATGCTTGGTATGTGAGTTTTATATGATGTCTTACTTGTGTTTGTGTGTTTGTGCCACTTCTCAGCTGTGACCCTCCCTGCGTTCCCTACCTGGGGATGTATCTGACCGACCTGGCTTTCATAGAGGAGGGGACACCGAACTACACAGAGGACAACCTGGTCAACTTCTCCAAGATGAGAATGGTAAAGAACAGTAGTGTGTGGATGTAAAGGCATCCAAAAGTTGTGCATCCAAGTTTACATCATCTGAAGTTACCTCCATACTTGCACATGCATCTTAATAACCCAGTCAGTGTTAATTTACTATAAATGTTTACGGTCAACAGATATCTCACATTATCAGAGAGATACGCCAGTTTCAGCAAACAGCATACAAGATTGATCATCAACCAAAGGTGAGATTCTTCTTTTTTCTACATCTTTATCCTCCTAGGTCCCACTGTCCATGTATGAGGACAATAAATTCACAGCTTTATACAAAAAAATAAAAAGAAACAACTGTGCACCGCAAATTACATTCCATAAAATTTTTTAAGAATGTATCTGAAAAAACTGTTGCGTCATGATGTTTCCAATATAAGCAATTATTTAATTTTAAAAAAGCCAAAACTCAAAAACCTGTGGGGCTCCTGGGTCT
>JAPQRQ010012455.1:0-15117 GCA_037367365.1 Apogon talboti
ATATAATGTAAATAATAATAATAAACTAAAGTAACAACAAACAAACAAACATAAATTCTGTCTAATCCAATCAAATTCAAGATAAAAAGTGACGTTATAAGATTTAAACCAATTAAAAGCCTGTGATTGGACTTTATTTTTATGGAGTTTTAAAGGAATATTTGACAGAAAATCTCATAATTAGGGCTGAAATTAGGAATCATTTTAATCATCAGTTCATTTTTTTGTTCTAGAAAATGTTACAACACGGTGAAAAGTGTTTCCCAAAAATGACGTTTTGTTTGATCATGAGTGACAAAGAGGAACCAAAACTGAAGGGAATGAAGCTGAACAGTTCAGAGTTCCTCACTGAGGTCTAGGTCTGGAGGAACCGACTGGACTTCCTGTTTAATGGATCCCTTTCACTGTCGGGCTGTGGTTCCAGATCATTTCGGCTCAGCAGCTTCCTAAACCGGAGTGGGACAAACCCAGCTCCATCGTGGACCCTCAGGTGTGGGTGGAGATCCACGGGGTCCCCATCGACAACAACAAGAAGAAAACGCACCACGTGGACAACAACGGTAACTACAGGCCGACGCCACACGGGTGGAAGGTTCACATCGGTCCATTAACACCATGAATGTTCTGTCATTATGTCCAGAAAATATATCAGACCTAACAGGACGAAACGACACGGAAACAAAAAGATACAAACGACAACACAACACAAGACGCAACAAAAGCTAACAGATATAAAAGATTAACAGTGTCGAAGGTCACAGTTTTAGCGTCTTCTTTCAGGTCAAACACGACAAACACTTCAACATTAAGTAAAAGAATGAAACCACAAAAAACGTTTTAGCAAAAATAAACCCGGAAAACAATGTACGTCACTGTAATTCTAGTCCACTGTATAAATGTTCGACCCCTGACGGTGACGGTGGTTCCAGGGTTCAACCCCAGGTGGGACTGCACCTTCCACTTCACCGTCCACGTCCCGGACCTGGCCCTGGTCCGGTTCATGGTGGAGGACCACGACTACACCTCCAGCAACGACTTCCTGGGCCAGTTCACCCTTCCCTTCAGCAGTCTGAGGACAGGTTGGTGTTGGCAGAACCGTTTCCTGAGCGGCGGTCGGCCCCGGTTAACCCTGTCTTACCCGCTCCCCTTCCCTCTGCAGGTTACCGCCACGTCCGCCTGCTGAAGCTGGACGGCTCCAGCCTGTCCCCGGCCTCCATCTTCATCCATGTTAAGGTCACGCCCGGGCAGAGCAGTCCCTCAAAGTCACCTGGGAAGTCTCCGGCCCGGTCGCCAACCAAGTCCACCTCAAAGAAACCCTGATTCCACCTCCGGCTACGGCAGCACGGGTTCAGGAAAACACCTGGTAGCAGTAGGTGCATTTCCACCGCAGGAAGTTCGGGGTAGTTTTTGTTTGGGGCGTGTCTACAACAGGAACCGCCCCCGCAGATCAAATTACAGGAGCCTTTACAGGGTCTACTTTGGGGTAGGTACTCCAAAACGCCTGGGCAGAGCTTAAAGTTTTACTCAGTGCTGATTGGGTAAAAACCAAGAGCAGGATAAGAAAGAAGCAGCATTTTAAAGCCCTGCAGAAGTGGAGTAATAGTAGTAAATAGTAGACTGTGGGAATATCAACGGATTTTACAACTGAAGGAATAATGTTCGATAAGTGGACCCACACAGACGTCCAGGCGCTACTCGCATTCTATGGCCAAATCGGTCACACAATGACCGCATCTGAGTAAGTCGCCGTTGGGTCCGGCTCTGTGGTGGAGACACGGCAACCAACAGGGACGAGTCATTGGACGTTCCTGTTAATTAAGCCCCTCCCCACTTGTACCCGAAGTTCCTGTGGTAGAAACGCACCTGTAGTGTCCTCGAACCTACAACAGAAACCAGAAACGACACGAATGATGTCCTGGTTGTTTGGGAGGTTGTTGTGGGCGGATCAGACCTCCTGCCTGGGACAGGTTTGTCCATCCTGGTCCAGAAACATCAGTCACTGTCCTGTATTTTTTGCTCATTGAACCAGTTGAAACACAGAAGGTGTGGAGGTCCTCACACTGCAGGTAAAAGTTTCCCAAATCTGACGTTTTTTGCCCATATTTGACCCAGGCCATTGTCATATTGGCAATTTCCTAAAATAATTGCCCAGGTGATTTTATCATTTTTTTGAGAAACACAAAAAACTTAAGTAGAAATTGAGGATTTGATAATTTAAACGAAAAAGTCATTTTTGTCAAAGAATGACTTAGGCAATTATTTTAGGAAGGCGTCGACGTGGTTCTAAATCGCATACGTGTTTTTTTAATGTGACTTCAGTCTGAACGGTCGTGTCGCATTTCATCCGATTTTTACATCGTTGAAATCCGACAAATGTCACAGTTCTGCGCTGTAGGAGGCGGGGCTTGGAAGGACCCAGGTTTACTTCCTCAAACACAGTGTGACGTTATTTCAGGATTGTAGACTGTTCACACGTCAGTCTGATGGCATCGCGTTTACGTTTTAATGTGAACCACGAAAAAAAATCTAATTTCAGCAAAAAATCTGAATTGAGCGTTAAGACCTGCAGTGTAAGATACTGCGACTAAAATACCCGCCTTTGTGAATCCGATCAAATGCTTCTGTGACGTAATGAAATTTTCTGAAAAGACAATGGAAGGAAGAACATGGAGATACAATGAACCACCAACAACAAAGCTTTAACTCAACCTCAGTCCAAACACATCTACCCGTCACTGTGACCGTTGACACATTTATGAGGCAGGAAGTCTCCTCCTCAACCGTTTTCGTCTGAACCTTTCCATGTTTGTGTTCAGTTCACACCAGTAACCAGCGTTTGTCTGATACCTGACGTCTCCTGCTGCCAGGTCGAGTCTCTCCAATCAGCACTTGGACACGTGTTAGTCCTAAAACAAACACAGTTGCATGATTTAATATAAGCAAAACAGAAATAGTTCAATTAAATACTATCTAGCAAAAAAAAAAAACCCAACAACCCCATGTATAGATGACATGATGCATTCACTGACTGTAGAAACCAGTCAGACCCTGACCCTGCCTGTAAACGCATGGTGCTCCATCCAACCTGCATTTATAGTATGTGACACCATGGTGTGACCTTTTAACCCTTTGAACTGTGAGTGTCTTTAACCTCCTAGGACCCTCTGTCCACATATGAGGACAAGAAAATCACATCTATATACAAAAAAACAAAAAACACAAAAAAAACCAATGACATTCCATAAATTTTTTTAAGAATGCATCTGAAAAAAACTGTTGCATCATGATGTTTCCAATATAAGCAATTATTTAATTAAAAAAAGCCAAAACTCATAAACCTGTGGCTTTCCTGGGTCTGTGGAGGCTAATATAATCAAAACAAAAATAGTTCAATTAAATACTATCTAGCAAAAAAAAAACAAACAAACAACCCCATGTATAGATGACATGATGCATTCACTGACTGTAGAAACCAGTCAGACCCTGACCCTGCCTGTAAACCGCATGGTGCTCCATCCAACCTGCATTTATAGTATGTGACACCATGGTGTGACCCTTTAACCCTTTTAACTGTGAGTGTCTTTAACCTATGTTTCATGGATACGATCAGAAACGCCTGCTGCCGTCTGATCCACCTGACTAACCCAGACCGACTGAAGACCACCTCGGTGTAAAACCACCTCGCTGCCGTACTCCTTTAAAAACAGTGTGTGTTTTTATGTGAATCAGTCTGGTACAGTTTGTCATAAAGTTACATTTAAGGGTCCTTAAATCCATCGAAAATGAACTTTACGTTCTATTACAACACATAAACCTGTGTAGAAGTCTAATTCCACCTTTAACAGATTCATGTCTCATCCTCGTTTCTTCACATACAATAATACAGGAAATGTGTGCACAGCCTTAAAAGACACAAAAAAAACGGAACTACATGTGTCGTAAAGGTTAAAGTCACCATGTATTATGACCTCTGACCCCATGACCAGAGGCAGCACAAACAATTAGAAACATCTGACATGTGTTGAATCAAACCTAATCATTATTATTATTATTATTATTATTATTATTATTATTATTATTATTATTTAGTGGCTCAATTTGTTGATTTTTTTTCTCTTTTTTTCATTTTTTGGATGATTTTCTTAATTTTGTTTGATTATTTGTGTTTTTAAATTTTGTTCATTTACATTTGTCAAATATTCTTTTTCTTCATTATTTTGTTCCTTTTGCTGATCCCCCCCCCCCCACACACACACACATATTCAAACTGGCTTTGAAACGGTTAAAGTCCTGAAAACAACTCAACATGTGGTGGTTTTGAGCAGAGCTGTAGAGGTTGAAGAGATTTATGCAGGAAAATATACAGATGATTTTGTAGCAGAGGATGTAAAAATGGTGAGCAGTGTATAACACACCTGTAAAAGTAACTGACATTAGACTAAAAAAATGTCAATAAACATTCATGACATAATCTGTAACACACACACACAACGATCAGTAAATTAATAAATAAAAATGACAAAAACGTACAAAACTGGCCTGAGGACGAGTGGACGTTTCTACGGCTGTACCAGACTGAGAGTCCCATCGATACGGGTTTAATCTTTTTTTAACTATCTACATTTAATCGTGAAAACCAGTGGTGATTCCGACCAAATCAGGGAGACTCATGCATTATGAGTCTGTAATAATAATAATCATACTATGAGTCTAGTTTATTGTGACAGTTCAGCGTCTTTCTGCACCAAAGTGTCCCGGTTTGTTCCGCTTTAACCTGCAGAGTTTGTGTAATATGTTGTTTTGCTGCTGAAGAAAAAATGATGAAGAATTACCTTAAGTCTGTGAAATGAGTCTGTAATATTTCACAATAATTACATACGTACATATATGAAATACTGCTAATATTGTAATCATTTCAGTCCAAAATGGTGTAAAAATATGACACATTAAACACAACGGAACCTCCAGAATCCTGAGATGAAAATAAATTCTACCTCAAAAAATCATTTTATGACGTTTCCAACAAGATGCAACAGAATCATGCGACATATTTTCAAGCATTAAAAACCATACATTAAAAAAGGTCAATTAACCGATTTAACGTGTGTTTTATGGAACTAAATAAAACCTGTACCTGTTCTGGGAGGTCCTACTGTAGAAGCAACAGGCCGTGTTGCATTCAGGGTCCCTCCCGAAGTAGGACAGGCCGGTGTCCTCGTGTGGACGAAAGCTGGAACTGGTTTCCATCCGATCGAAATGAAAAAGTCTGCAACAGTTCACTGTCAGGACTCCAAAACAAACAGCAGCAGACACAAAAGAACATAAAACATACCTGGAATCATAACTGTCGACTGTGTAAAACAATCAGAAAAAACAAGACTTAAGAAAAGCTGCAAAAAAAAAGCTAAACAGGTGAAAATATTTGACCTCAAATGATGCAAATTCCCTAAAAGCCATATGGAAAAATCAGGAAACACGTCCATAATAAAGACTAGTCTAGTTTCTGCCTGTCTGACATGCTGTTAAAACTATTACTTTTATAATATTTAGCATCGTGTTTTATGCTAAGAGACTTAAATCTATTTTTAGCTGCAAGGTTTTGTGTTCAACTGTAACTTTGTGTAAACATTTAGAACTTTTCTATGTAGACTTTATGATGTAGCTCTGCAGTATGAAGATGAACATGTGCACTAGATAGATCTGCTGCCTTATCGTTAGCTTTATAGATGATATTTACATAGTTACTGTACGCTTTATATAGAAGTGGCATCGGTTTTGCTGTTAGTGTTTGTTTTATGTTGTGTTATGATGACTGATGATCCTGACTTTATTTTAAAGGTTCACTTTGTAAGATTTAGGTGGATTTAACTGCAGAAACAGGAAATAATGTAGATTTTATTAGCGTAGAAAGTAGGAGTTGCGTTTGTTTTACATCGGAATGAGTCAAAAAGGAGACTGTCGCGTTTTTACCAAATATCCAAAAAACATCCATCCAAAAAAACATCAAAACTTGCTTTGTTATCCCTGTAGTTAAATTTAGTCTCTGCGTTTTACCCACCTCACAGCACCTAGCATTAGCAATTAGAATCAGAATCTTCTTTATTCACCAAGTACATGAACACATACAAGAAAGTTTTTGCCAGTAAATTATAAATACAAGATATAATTTTTAAAAAGTAAGAATATAAAAGAAACTATGTACATTAGCATTAGGAATTAGCATTAGCAATTACAATCAGAATCCTCTTTATTCGCCAAGAACGTAAACACATACAAGAAATTCTTTGCCAGTAAACATTGTCTCTCTAGTAAATTATAAATACAAGATATAATTTTAAAAAGAAAATTAAGAGTCTGAAATAAACTCTATGGACATTAGCATTAGCAATTAACATTAGCACTTTGATCACAATCCTGGATGTGAAAAGTATCTTCACTTTACCTTAAAACGGCATCAGGTTCACTGACTAAAGGTTAAAGGTTAAAGGTGTTGGAAACAGATCCTTTAAACCCTGTAAAAAACAACACGGCTGCAACTAAATATTACAAACTGAACCTTTAAGATGTTTTATATTTTGTGAAGGAGGCGTTTTCCAGGAGCTGGTTTTAGATTCATTTTGTAAATTTAATTAAGTACTTTGGATATTTTATGTTACGTTTTAGACTTGAAGGACATTTTCTTTTTACTGAAGGATAATTTTTTGTTAAATGAAGTATTACATGATGATGCCGTCGGATGCCAATGTTTATTAATAATAATAATAACAATATCTGAAACTGTCCAGTAAGATTGCACTTACTTCCATGAATCAGAACCTTTGTGTTTTTGAAGCTGTAGCGATGATAAGTGTTTTTTATATTTATTGTATTAAACTGTAGCGTTAATGACCCTGATGGTATTTATTTAAACAGGTCATGTTTATGCAAATAATAGAAACACAACAGAGGAAAAGAACAGTGTTTGTCATTCTTTGGTTTTGTTTTTTACAGCGGAAAAGACGTCAATAAAAGCAAACTTTCAGTATTAAACTCTGTCACTGTCATCATTTACTGTAAAGATTTAAATAATTAATCATTAATGTGAAGAAAAGCTGAAAAATAAGACCATAACGACTCTTAACAGGATGTATTTGGATGTTTTTGTCGGTTGGGATTTTTGTATTTTTACATTTTCTGTACGAAGAGTTTTCTGTTAACTTTACTAACATTTTATTCACATCAGTTTATGTCTTTTACATCAGTTCTTTTGTTATGTAATCCTCCTTATGTTTTTTTCATTTCAATGCATATTTTGTTTTGTGTTGTTTTGACATGTTTTGCATCATTTTTGTCTTTTGCGTCATTTTTTAAATGGCATTTATGTGGTAGTTTTAAAAATCTGTTTGCATTTTTCGCGCATTTTCATCTTGTGTTTTTTTTAATTGCCTTTTTGAATATTGACTTAAATATGAAAAAAAATTTGTTAAACATTCTAACTGTTGTGCACCAGATGTTTTTATTAAAGGAAAAACACGTACATTATTACTGCAGTGAATATAAATAGGAGCCACAGTTTTTTTGCAGGTCAAAATCTGACTAGTCGACTATTGAGTCATTAGTTGCAGAGGAAACGGTGTGTTATTTCTGTTTAGTTCCAACTGCTGCTTTACAGGCTTTTTTTAAATTAAATTTTCAGCGTCCTGTTATACGACAGAGGACAGTGATAGTGAGTGATTTCCTACAGGTGCACTCTCAGGTCCCTGTGGTGACGTCATCAGCTGTTTTGGTCTTTCAATGGTTTCGTCTTACCACAGATCTTTGGTCTAGACTGGACATAATAAACACACACTCAGACAGATCGACAGTATTTCCATCAGGTATTCAGCTGAGTAATTCCACCCTTATGAACAGGGAATGTATGTTTGAACTTTCTGACACAAACTCAACAATCGTTCCTCTTACTTTACAGCATTTAACTTTAGTGTCATAAAAGTCATTGTCCTCCAGAGCTTAGATGGCCTGACGTTTGTCCTCATCAGCGTCTGTTTGTCCATGTTTGTCTGGATCTAAACTCCTGGTTGTGTTGTCTTTACTGCAAGCGTCGTCCACACGTGAACTCGGTCTTTTCTGTTTCGTGTGGATCCTCATATGTGACCGAACATGAGCTTTCTGTGCGAATCGTCTCTTACAGATCGGACAGCTGAATCGTTTCTCTCCGGTGTGAGTTAACATGTGAGTCTCGGCGTGAACCTTCTGCGTGAAACTCCTCTTACAGACTGGACAACTGAATGGTTTCTCTCCCGTGTGGCGCATCACGTGATTGAGTAAGTTCTGCTTCTGGGAAAATTTCTCGTCACATATTGTGCAACTGAATGGTTTCTCTCCTGTGTGAGTCAACATGTGAGTCCTTATGTAGTATTTATTCTTAAAGCTTTTGTTACAAATTGAGCAGTTAAATGGTTTCTCTCCAGTGTGGACTCTCATGTGACCAAGTAAGATTGACTTTTGTGCAAATCTCACGCCGCATACTGAGCAACTATGTCGTTTCTCCCCAGTGTGAGTCAACATATGTCTGCTGATATTGTTCTTGTGTGCAAAGCCTTTCTTACAAACTGGACAACTGAATGGTTTTTCTCCAGTGTGAAGAGCTATGTGTTTCAGTAACTTTGGTTTCTGAGAAAATCTTTCGTCACATATTGTGCAACTGAATGGTTTCTCCTCTGTATGACTTAACATGTGCTCCTCAATATTAACTTCATGTGTGCAAATTGAACAATTCACAGGTTTCTTTTCAGTGTGAACTTTGATGTGTCGCTTAAAGTTAGACCTCCGGCTAAAGGTTTTCATATTTCCTTCATCACACATATTACAGCCGAATGGTTTCTCTCCTGTGTGAGTTAAGATATGTTCCCGAGCATTACTTTTACGTGCAAAACTTTTCTTACAAACTGAACAATCAAACGCTCTTTCTCCCATGTGGACTTTCATGTGTCGATGTAGAACCGCCTTCCGGACACATCTTGTACCACATACTGAGCATGTGTAGTGTTTTTCTTTTGTGTGTGTTAGCATATGTTCCTTAACATTATGTTTATGTGAAAAATGTTTCTTACAAACTGAACAGCTGAAGGGTTTCTCTCCGGTATGTACTCTCATGTGTCTTTTCAGATTTGACGTCTGGCCAAAAATTTTACCGCATTCAAAGCACTGGTGTGTTTTCGTTTTACATCCCACGTCTTCAACAGGGAGGCCATTTGTGTTTTTGTTGGAATGTGACTCTGGTTCGTTGCTTTGCATCCAGTCTTCGCTGTCTTCAGTGTCCGAAGAGTCGGCCTTACCATGAGTTCGCATTCCTATGTATTGTTCTGGTTCTGATCCGCCATCCTGTCCATGTGGTTCCTCATGTTGTCTCTGATGAAGCAGTGAGAACTGAGGATTCTCCTCATCTTCTTCACTCTTCACAGGGACACAACTGGATGGAGACGTGGTGAAATCATCCTCATGTTCTTCTTTAATATGAACCAGATCTGGGTCGACCTGGTCCTTCTGATCATGGGAAGCCTCTTCTTTAATCATAGACAGAAGATGAGCGTCTAGACAGAGGATAACACACATACATTAACATATTTTAGCACATTTTGTTTAGCATTTAGCAGGTTTAGCATTGGGAAATGTTTATGGAAACACTAAAATTAACCTCCCAGTGTCTGGTACTTGATGTTATAAAAGGTTGCATTATTTTTCACAATTTTTTTTAGGTCAGAATTCAGAAATTGTTCATTTTTTCATGATTTCTAAAAATCAACACATTGTAAACAATAGAAAATTCCTACACTATCATCAACTAAAAGTGTTGTTTATAATTTTAAGAAAAAAGTGAAAACTCTCTGCTTCAGTTTTTTGCTTTTTTTGGTCTTTCCTCCTTCGTGACAGTAAACTAATCATCTTTGGGACATTTTTTCACCATTTTCTGACATTGTATAACCAAACAACCAATAAACTCATCTGAAAATTATTCTACCTGGACATAACCGTTAGTTGCAGAGCTTTAATCCAAGGATTTAGAGTAAAAAGGTCATGTTGAAGGTGTTTAATATTTTACAGAAATATTACAGTTTCATCTCGATGACAAGGTGCAAATAGTGTTTTAGATTTATTTTCGACGTTCCTCTGAGATAATATTAACCCGAGACAAACTGAGGTGAAGGACCTTTAAATGTGACTGTGGTTGTAGGAGGTACATGGACCAACCTGCTCTGATTAACAGCACCTTCGGGTTGAAAACAGCGTCTACTTTGGGTTCGTTTTCCTCCGGTGAAGGATAAAGTTCCTCAGTGAACTTTAAACTCTCCTCCGGAGGATGTCGCCGCTTCACCGACGTCCTCAGCGGTTGAACTCCGGACATTTTCACACATTACACCCACAGTTTATCCACAAAACCCGGTCAGACACACGTTTAGTCCCCATCACTGTCTGCTATGGCCGGCGGGCTAGGCTAACGGCTAAGGGACTGCTAGCAAACAGAGCTTCTTCTTCTACTGCTGCTTTTTCTGGTTCCTTCTTCTTCTCTCTGTAAAAGTGCACAGCGCCACCCACTTTACCGTTATTAACATCATGACATTATATTTACCATTTGCCTCCAAAATTGTAACATAAAGTTTATTTTTATTTTTAAGACAATACGTGACTGAAACATCCACAGACACTCCATTCTGTTCCGTTTTACTGGTAACCACTAACCTGTGGCTAATTAGCTTGATTTCGATCACGTGTATCACCATGAGCCCTGACGTCACCAAACGTTGTACTAATGTTTACGACAGTTAGTCTTGTGGTTCAGCAGAGTGGATTTGTTAGCCGTGAAAGAGAAGTTGTTTTGTACCTTTTGTGACAATAAAAAAATAGATCTAAAAGTCGCTTGTTTTTGGTCCTTGACAGATTGTTGAGCTGCCGTAAATGAACCGAGACTGTCGCAACACTTCAAACTTTGTATTAAAATTGGCATTTTCTGAAATAAAATGAATTCACTCAGTTAATGTCTTTAATAAATATATATTGTAGTTTACAAGAACACTGTAGTTTGAACCATGCAAAAATGTGTATTTATACAGTTAATATTTATTAGTTATTATTAATGAATTAATTACCTAATTGATTAATTAATTAATTGATGGTTAATATTTTTTCATATAGCCTGCATTTTGTACTAATTTATTTGTTTATTTTAGTAATTTTACAGTTAGCTAATGTTCTTCTGCATCTGTTCTTGTGTTTCATCTGTTTTTACTTCAGAATGCCTTTCTCCATTCTGACTGGTTATTTAGTTGTTTTTGATCGACTATAAAGGAATGGGGAAGTGTGTGCTGTATTTTTTCCCTATTAATATTTTTCACTCCCTTTTGTGAAATTGCGTTACGTAACCATACACTTACACAACAATATTAATTTTAGTTATCTTGTAAAGCAACAAAACCGACAATAATAAAAAAAAGTATGCAAAACTGATAGAACATATATATATATGACAAGACAAAAATGAGTTCAGAGGGTTTACTTATGATGGTATAGTTATGAGGGTAAATGTTTTTTTTTAGGAGTTTCATTATATGGATGTGAAATTTGGCAAATTTAACGGACAATTTAATGACTGACTTTTTTTTAAGAGAACGGGGGTTATTAAAAATCATTTGAAAATCACACGCTTTCAAAATAATTTCTTCACCAAATGTTTTTTTTTCAGAAGAGACAAGTTGGTAATGCAGGAATGAGTGAAAATTGGATGTTATTTGCGATAACTGACATGCTCATTGTCATTAGTCGAAGTATTTACAGCTGTACCTTGACATGTACTGGGAGGTTTAGTGACATTTAACCCTCTGTTGTATTAAAAATAAAACTGCAGATGAAACTGAGACAAAGTGAACACATCACAACATGAAGGCTTCATGATCGGCTTCTCCTTTAATTAATTTTTTTTTTTACATTTTTTTGTCATCATACAGCAGATAAAGACTCAAAGCTGACGTCCACAGTCCGAGGCTTCATGTGTGGTTTGGATCTACAGTTGGATCTGACACAACAGCGACACTCAGTGGTGGATTACATTCATTACATCAGAGTCACAGCTGCTGTTCCATTAATACAGTCACACTCAGACTGCGACTGAGGACAGACACAGACAAACATGTTTTCATTTAACCTTCTAGGACCCTCTGTCCACATATGAGGACAAGAAATTCACAGCTTTATACAAAAAAAAGAAACAACTGTCCATCGCAAATGACATTCCATAAAAAATTTTAAGAATGCATCTGAAAAAACTGTTGCATCATGATGTTTCCAATAGAAGCAATTATTGAATTAAAAAAAGCCAAAACTCAAAACCTGTGGGGCTCCTGGGTCTGAGGAGGTTAAAGACCAAACGGCACATTTTCACGATGAGAAAAAACAACTTCACGAAGGTTTCAACAAGTGCAACTAAGGGTTAAATCACATGATGTGTTTCCCGGTTTGTCTGCAGAGTACTAACCAGTAATGGCAGGACTTTTATTTTGGACTTTTCCAATAGTTTACCAAGCTTCCTATTTGAGTATGTTCTTGCTGTTGTGCTGTGAGGTCTACACCACCGGGCGGATCATCATGATGAAGGTCTTGACAGAGTAGTTATAACCCTTCCAATAGTACCACACCACACCGGTGGACGACTGACCGCTGTCCACCCCCCACAGATATGCCCCGTTGGGGTTTGTATAGTGACACGCGTCGTACCAAAAGGCACCCAGGTAAGTTCTGGCACAGTTGGAGCCATAACGGTCCTGGTCTTTGTCCAGGGTGGTGAACTTCATCCCACTGTTGTAACTCAGAGAGTCTCCTGTAGAAACACAACAGGCAGATGGGCGTGGCCTCAGAACCTGGACGCAACAATTCCAATGTCCTGCTCAGATCATCACAGAACTATTTCAACTCATCAGTCCTTAACCCTTAAAGACCCACAGGTTTCTGTCACAACTTCCAAATTATTATTTTTTACCTTTTCTAAGTGATTTTTTGGTGGGTCTGAGGTGGAAAGAGTGGACACTTTCAGGTACCTGGGAGTAGGGTGACCAGATGTCCCTCTTTGTGTGGGACAGTCCTGCATTTTTATTATTTTTTTACACGTCCCGTGAATTGAGATGCTGTCCCACACTGTTATTAACAGTCAGCATGAATGTTTCCTGCCACTATGTTTTCTTACGTGAGCAAACTTGCATTTAAATAAAATATATGAAGTTTGTCCCTCGTCTGGTGAGTTAGGATCTGGTCACCCTACCTGGGAGTGACCATCTCACAGGACCTGTCCTGGACTCATATTAACACCACTATGAAGAAGGCCAGACAGCATCTGTACCTCCTCAGACGACTGAGAGACTTTAAGCTCCCTCTCAAGGTGCTCAGGAACTTTTACACCTGTGCCACTGAGAGCATCTCCACCTGGATGGGAAACTGCACCAGGCAGGACCTCTTGGCCCTTAAAAGGGTGGTCCGATCAGCTGAGAGGTCAATCAGAACCACCCTTCCCAACCTACAGGACATTTATATCCTCCTGAGACCCAGCAATGCATTTTTGTCCTCTACAGGAGACAAGAGTTTTACAACTTTATTTATTAAAAACAAAAAAAAAACACTATCCACTGCAAAGAACATTCTATAAAAAAATTAAAAATCTATTTGAAGAAACTGTTGCATCATGTTGTTTCCAATCAAGACAATTATTTCATGTAACAAAAGCCAAAATTTTTCATTTCCTGTGTCCCTGGAGGATATAAAATGTTGTAGGTTAATGGCTAAGAGGACCCTCAAACAGCCCACCGCCCTGGACACCCTCTCTTCTGGCCACTACCATCAGGTCGGTGGTTCCGCTGCCTGAGGACTAGGACTGAGCGGCTGAAGAAGAGTTTCGTTCCTCAGGTCATCTGCTTGCTCAGTTCTGAGCACTAAAAGAACTACTTTGCACCTCCAAGCTCTTTTGCACACAGATATTATATTAAAACAACAGCAGGCACCTCCATATTCTTATATTTTTATATTCTAACTTTTATATTTATAGCATACAGTGCACATTCTGTCATAGCTATATTTATATTTTATTTATTCTGCATGCTCTTTTATCTGCAGTGTTTTACTTTTGGCTGCAGGTACAAAAACTCATTTCACTGTACTTTGTACTATGTATAATTGTGCCTGTGACAAATAAAGTTGAAGTTGATTTCTTCCCCTTTACTATCACATTATTTTCTGCATGTTTTATTTTCCAGTGAATATCAGACACTGGTACGGACGTAGGGTTGGACAGGACAGACACCAGGTGGACATTTAGTCATAGACAGTAAAATGATCAACATAAGGAACTGAGAGGCTCTGACCCGGTCCGTGTTGTGACAGTGTTGACTGGGTCAGAGCATCTCCACTGCTGCAGGTCTGGTTGGGTGGTCCTGGTCTGGTTAGTCTGGTTAGTACTAGGGATACAACGGTACAGTCTATCCACGTTTCGGTACGTGTTGCAGTTCATGAGTCATGGTACACGGTACGGTTCTGTTCGGACGCAGAGGTCGGCTGGAGCCGGATGCAGAGCCGCAGGTTTTGTTCATATTAGTAAACATAGTGTCAGAATCTGTCCTGGTCTTTGACAGTTCCTCTAATAAACATACTGGACAGTGGACAGTCCAACACAATATTCAGTCAATGATACTATTGATCTATCAGTGGAACCTTAGTACTTTAAAGGGGCGGGGCTTGTCTGTATTTTCTCCAACAGATAGAACTAACACAGCCCCTGTACAACTCCAGTCCAAACACCACCACATGAAAGTCCATTGATCGTCTGTGGGAGGTGTTGGACAAACAAGTCCAATCCCTCCCATTTCACAACTTCCTGGACTTTGGGGATCTGCTGATGTCCTGGTCCAGACCCCATACACACCTGCAGAGGTCTGGTGGAGTCTAGGTCTGGTAGAGTCCAGGTCTGGTGGAGTCCAGGTCTGGTAGAGTCCAGGTCTGGTGGAGTCTAGGTCTGGTAGAGTCCAGGTCTGGTGGAGTCTAGGTCTGGTAGAGTCCAGGTCTGGTGGAGTCCAGGTCTGGTGGAGTCCAGGTCTGGTAGAG
>JAPQRQ010012575.1:0-15107 GCA_037367365.1 Apogon talboti
ATAGATAGATAGATAGATAGATAGATAGATAGATAGATAGATAGATAGATAGATAGATAGATAGATAGATAATGCATCCTGTAAAAAAACAACAAAAAAACACAGGTGAATTCTGAGCCACTGGGTAAAAATGATTAGGTTCCCAACTGCATCCAGGTTAATGGAGTTTATTGACTAAAGACAACTCTACAAAGCTCTACAGTTCATATAAAAAAAAATGGATGAAATTTATTGAAACTAGCTGCATCTCAGACTAGAGCTCTGTCAGCTATTCTCCTCACACGCAAAAGTCTTGGTGGCTTCATAAAATGTCAGGCAGACGAAAGAGTAGAGCAAAAGTGTGCTGCATTTTTTCAATTACGCTATCTTTTACTGCCACTTTCAACCTTTTCATCTTATTTTCAGATTTTTGCCTTTTAAAAGCTTTGGGAAAGTAAAGCTCCTGTCACATTTTGTAATTCTCTGCCGGCTTTTTTATTTGTGTCGTTGCAGGTGGTATTTGTATAGCGCAGTCCTTGAAGATCCCACATGACCACAAACCCTCGGACTTTGATAAAATCATTCGTCTACTTCTGGAGACTCGGTACGCCAGGGCAGTCATCTTGTTTGCCTCTGATGAGGATATCAGGTAAATAATTAAAAGCATTTATCATCCATTCTTGTTGTGTGCATTAAAAAATACACAATAGTTCTATAGTGACTGCATTAAGTAACAATGTTGAACATTGTGCAGCAGTGATGCACAGATGGACTCTGACACCACCTGAGTCTATAAACATGCATAAATCAATCCCCCTCCACCCACCTGAACACAGAGACATGTAGCCCATCACACCACAGGAATCTGGTCTCCTTCATCAGGTTTCGGGACACCTGTGTTATTTAAAAGGGTGTAGTGCAAACAGGGCTGCCGACACCAGAGACGGTAGCTCCATGAATCAGAGTGAAAAAGTTATTTGTTCAGCTTCTTCCATCAGTTAACCACCAACCCAAGTTGTTACATGGGTTTATTTATGTACTTCATTGCGTGCTCCAATATTTTAAGCCTAACTTGACCGCGGTGCAGGTGTGAATGTGGTACGGGAGTAGTTCAGGGACATCTGGGTAACAGTGAATCACAAGACACTTTTACAGAACCATATGAGGCTCTGAAGGAGCTCCATTGGGTTTTTGGACTGAATATTTTGCTGCTTTTTCTTGCAGTCCTAGAGTCTTTTTTACACAGGGAACTGAAGGCCTAAAGCCTCTTAAAACTACCAGAGTTACCAGGCAAAAAGTATACTTCTGCAGCCTGTGCTGTTGTGTCACTGTGGTGTTTTATTACATTATTTCAGGTTCAAACCAACAAACAAATGAACCAATGGAGACAGTGATTTTACGAGGCAGATTCACTGGGCTCCTGTGAGCTCAGTGGTTCAGAATAGGGCATTAAAAAGACTTCCACCCTTTAGAAAATGAACATGGTTTGGAAGAATCTGACTGGAGGACAGGTGAAGTAGACACGTGGGATTCAAGGCTGTTGCCTAGATTTTTTAATACAAATGTAACGATGTAGAGTTGTAATAAAATAATAATAAAGTGTGTCATTAATTGGTTGGAAGGCTCAAAAACATCTCTTTTCAACTACAAAATGCAGATTTTTACATTTGTCCATGTGCTTTTCCACCCGTGTTGATGTGTTTCATTAAAATTGAGTCATATGAGTCACATACTGTATACCACTGGAAATTCAGAACAGATGAGTCACAAGAGTAGTAGTTTAGGTTGTTTTAGTAGTTTAGTAAAGTTATAATGACCACACATATGTATTTCTCAGTCTCTATATTAAGATACAATCTGAAGTATGTACAGCAGTAAAAACAAAAGTCTCAGGCAAAAAAAAACATCTTCTATAAATCAAAGAGTTAGTATATAGTGTGACCTGCCTTTGTACTCAGTATGTCCTTAACACTTGTTTAGACAATGTGATGTTTATCATATTAATTTTATGCCAGGTTTCATTCAACAAATGTCAGATGTTTCTAACCATTTGTGTTGTCATGGGGTCAGGAGTCACAATAAATAGTGACTTTCACTTTTAGACTCCCATTTATTTCAGTTTTTTCTGTGTTGTTTGAGGTTGTACACACATTTCCTGTACGACATGAACATACATATGTATGCTCATTTTAACCCTGCAAAAACAACATAGCCTGAGGTGGCTGAAGGCATTTGCACAGTACTGTATGTCCTTGACACACATATCAAGTGCTGCAGATATGTTATTCAAATTCACTTCAATTCAATTTTATTTATAGAGCCCAATATCACAACAAAGTCGCCTCACAGGGCTTTACAGAAATTGTTGAATTGATAAAAAGAACACACAAGCAAATGGATCAATGTACCGGGCACCTCCCCCCATACTTAGACCCTTATTCTTTGTAAGGAAAAACTACAAAAAACCCAGTGGGAAAAAGAGAAACCTCAGGTAGAACCGCAGTGAAAGAGAGATCCACTCCCATGGACGGACAGGCTGTAGATGAGACTCTTCAAAACTGTAATGACTGAATAAAGTCGGCTTCCATGTTTAATGATGCATTTAAGTGCGTGGGGAGGCTTTCTTAGAAGATGTCTTCAAGATGAATCCCTAATTCATATAGTCATCTTCCTCACCGTCTGTGGATGAAACTGCAGTCCACAACACTGTGCAATGTTATTTCAATCCCAAATACAGAATATTTTCTGAGAAATTTTCTATCAATTTTGCTCGTGTTTTTTCTGGTATCAGAAATAAAACTTCACACTTTGATATTTCCATGCTGTGCAAAACACTTTCTTTCTGCCTGTATTCATGTTACTTACAATGTGTAATTTACTGAAACATGTTCCGGAACCAGCTGTATATTTGACTTAATGACGTATCTTTGCATCCAGGGGTATCCTGAATGCCAGTAAAAGAGCGGATCAGGTCGGACACTTTATGTGGATTGGTTCAGATAGTTGGGGAGCGAAGAACAGTCCTATTCACCAGTTAGAAGACGCCGCAGTGGGGGCTATCACGATACTGCCAAAGAGAGCCACCATCAGCGGTAGGTTCATTACATTTAATGTCTACTTTGGATATCTGTATGAATATGTCTGACTCTGCATGCTATTTTTGTTCCTTTTTTATATCAATCTTACACCCTCACTGATACTGATATATCTTTCTGAAACAGATTGCTTAATACCTCTGTCTTGATTGAGTAGAACTAGTGAAAAACACAATCATCAGGGAGAACATTCACTCTTTTTCATTTTGTGGTTTCCAGTGAAGACACAAAATTGCACAGGACTCTTTTTATAATGATTATATATCATCATCATCATTCTGCCAGAGAGCTACCATCAGCAGTACTGTATCTGCAGAAATCCAATATCTTATTCAAACTTGGGGGTTTTATTAAACTTTTCCTCCATGACAGGGATAATGAAAAAGTTTCCGCTCAATACATGTGTGCTGTGTTCTTTGAGACCCTTTTTTCCATCAGGTACATGATGCAGGTCAAATGGATCAGTTGGACAGTGTGTCTCACATGACCTGGCCTAACACAGGTTCAATGGTACACATAGAATGGTACAGAGAGTCTTTGATATAACTAATACTGTCCTTTTGATGCGTTCATGTCACTGTTGATCAGTGGAAACCTGTGGAAACGGTTAGCTGACTTTTAAGATAAACAGAATGGCATCGATTACCTTTTCACCAAGATGACAGCATTGAGAAGACTGTCATCATTAAACATGCACGGCTGACATTTCAAACAAAAGCTCTGTAGATAAACTGTATTTGTGGTGTCAGTTCTGTTAACATGAAGATTTGGACTTTAAATGTTTTCTGTTTTACGTAAATGCTACACTGACGTGCTTATTAGAAACAACTCTACAAAAGCCTTTGCAGTCATACAGTATATTATCAGGGTTTCCTGTAGCATCGTATTCTTACCTTTTCTTCTACACAAAAAAAAGAAGAAAAAAAATCATAGATGTGTGGTTTTTGTACAACACATTGGCCTTTATATCCTGTCCATGTTATTAGACCCAAATTCATTCAGAATCACCTACCATGTATAAGCACAAAACTGCAAAAATGAAATTCCTAAAATTAGATTCTGATTGGCTGTCCTCAAGCCAAGGCTCTAAGATCACATGACAAAGTGAACCCTGTTTTAAGCACTCATTTAGTTACTGTTATGTATACAGTTTATTTACTCAAATGATAACCTGGCAGTGTTAAAAGGCTAAAGGTGGTAGCCATTCAACCCAGTTTTTGTAATCAAGCATTAAAGACAATTACTGTGAAAAGTCAAGACATTTTTTTTTGTTTGTTTTTTTAACCGTGGGTGCTATCGTGCATCACTAGTTTGATATCATATTTTGAGACTGTGCTGTCACACAGTGCCATAACACTGCTTGTCAGAGTAATAACACTGCAGATGTTCATAAACTCTGGGTGCCTGGAACAGGGTAGTAGGATGGAAATTTATACAGTAAGAGACAGGGAAAACTGCTCATTTGTCCAGGCATCCATTTTTGGGCGTACTTCTTCCCAGTGTTTATCACTCCTGGCTTTAGTTGTCACATGTTTATATGTCAAAACTCAGTAACGAGGGAAAAGAAATTAGCCCAGGCTCTGCAAACCAATGGCAGCACATGCTATTATAAGTAAATCAAAGTCTTATCTTGTCTTTACTGTTTAGACCCTGGAGAATAAAATCTGACTCCTACTTGTCATGTAAAAGTCTGTGCTGCTTGTCTGAACATAACCATGGCACAGTCGCTGATAACTGCTGAGCCTAGACACAAGAGAGGGAAGCAGAGCAAAACAGACAACGTAAATGACCAAAAAAGATTAAGGGAATAAATGTACCATAAATAGAAAAAAAATAACAGACAATAGACCAAAGGTCCGAGCAGAGAGAGGAAGAACAATAACAGAAAGAAAGGTAGGGAATAAACAGAAAATGAATCAGAATGATGACTTCAGCCTGTGTGAAGTTTCCCCCTGTGGCAGAGGATGCCTGCTGCGTCTGCGGCATCCAGCTGGGAAGGATTCACTTCCCAGAGTCAATTACACCCTTTAATCCTCAAATCTTAGGCATTTAATATCAGGCTTGTGAGAAATATCAAACCAATCGACTGTATACAACCACAAAATGTCTTGTTATATCATTGCACTTTTTGTTTTAATTTGCACAAATGAAGCACTTGGAGTCATTAAACTGTACTGGCTAACATTACCGCAGTGATCAGGTTAGTGCTTCAGAACAAGACCGCAAATTCAATCAGATTCATCCACTATCCCTGTATCATAATCTGTCCCCAATACTGAGAGTAAACTGTCACATGATTTGTTAAAGCCAGTGGCATTTGTTTTTATTTTTAATGCTTTTTTCATTCTCTCATACAATGCTGTACCTCTTGTTACAGACATTGATGCGGCTGGGCTAGGTTATTAGTCAAAGTCCATTTATAGCAATTCTGGATCTTTATTTCTTTATTTAATTATCATTAAAAAAAAAATTATAATCATTCATCATTTTTAACCTTTGAAAACAGAAAAAAATAAATACTTGACTATGATGACATATTCAGATATACGGTATATACTGTATAGGTTTTTTTTTTAAATTTATATTATATATGCTACTTAATATTTCACATGGAGCAGATAGACATAGGCTATATTTGAGCAAGGTCAGTTTCCCTGTGAATTTTGAGTAAATCTTTACCAGTTTTGACCAGATTAACCCTACTGTACAGCATTACAATTTTTTACTTTCATTAGTTCAATTGGTGAATCTTAAGCAGAATTCAATTGAAAATAAAATTTGATTTTGTCAAATAAGTACACAATAGTCATATTGCCAAGTAATATTCAGAAACATACTATACAATATAAGAACTATGCATAGTAAGTTCTTCCACAGCTAATAGAACATGATGTGATGTTTCTTTCAAAACACTGAAATCTGCCAGCCATTTTCACAACTGACTCAATTTGTGCTAATGTTTCTAATATGTTTTACGTATTTATATATATATGTTTTTTCTATTTCCCTGAATTCTATGTTTTTTCTATCCATGTTATATATATACTGTATTTGTCAACAATCAGAAGTTAGTCTGTCTGCACCTGTAATTCTCAAACTAAGGCAGATTTCAACTTAGATAATTACACAAAGGCTGACTCATATCTCAGCCCTTATAGAGGATGATCTGTGATCTGGATCCACATAATAGATTTTTTTGTGAGTATTCTTCAACACTGGAGGCATTTTACTTCTGGATATTTATATGATTTTCTGAAATCAAATAAATGTTCTAAACACACACACACACACACACACACATACACACACACACACACACACACCTATTCTGCATGACGGCATTTATCTACACAATCAATTTCTTGTTGATCCAAAATGAAAGTCACATTTTCTGTTCATTGCATTAATCTGTCACATTTGATGGCTGTTACTAACCTCAGTAGTGAACATAGTAAGTCCAGATTTGGGGACAATATTTACAGTCATTGTTCATTCCTTTTTCATTTAAGAACTGTTTCTATTCTGTTTCAGTTTGGTTATTGGAGCATGCTATTATCACCACCAAACAGTCCTCTTACAGTCAATATGATTGTATTCAGTCAGTGGATGTTACTTTCAGATTATAAACCATGTGGACTAATATGTCTAATTACTTTGTCTTGCCTATTCTTCAAAAAAAATTATGAAATTATTACAAAAGAGCCCCTAAAGTGTCCATTCAGGTGCATATTAGAAACTGGAATGATTTCTTTTTGACTCCCTTCTATTCCAAAATATGGCACCTCACAGGATGACAAAATCATTGACCCTGTACAACTTTATGGTTCATGAATTAGACCAGTGCAAGCTCAAAATATTTAATCAAAAAAATTCAGCTCATTCAAGACAAAATGTTCAGTTGGTCTGATTACAGGCAGAGTCTAAGGAAATAAAAATAAGAGTTTTGTGCCTACACATCAACTCCCCCTTCCCTCCGCCACCTACTCGACTCTATGCTCTTTGTTTGAAACAGAGCTTGTGGGTTCGGCATACCCATGTGTACGGGGGAGATAGGAGAATGTGGATTTTAATCTGGCTGTATGCTTAAAACATGATTGGTATCTGCCAAGATGGATGTCCTCATGCACATTTATATGAGAAAACTGGAGCTGACTGGGAGCTCACTGGAAGGACTCCCATTAATCTCACACTTAACACTGAAAACCAAACTGAAAACTCCTTATGTTACTGTATTTTATTTTGCGTAACGAAGGTAGGCAACATTCAGTGGCTTGAAATGAGAACTAAATAGACATATTTCACTTAGTGGGGACGGTTTATTTCCATCCATGTTCTTTGTACATTATGTAGTCAGCCAGGTGTCTCACTGCTTAGGCTGCAAAGTGTTTATATTCGGATGCACAGTAAAATATGACATATATAGATCTAGTACATAATACACTTGATAAATGACAAGATTTAAAGCATTAATCTTAAACAGTGTGCCCACATCAAATTCAAGGCAGCACAAGTATACTCCAACATGAGGCAATATAATGTTATTTTATTCTATTTTGACATGTAGATGTCTATATTATCACAATTTCCCACCACAAGAGCCTACACTTTAAATTAAGATAATTAGTGTACACACTACACATCATGAATGGCACTTTATAATTAGTTATCATGCACCACTGATTTTGTGATATCTCTTATTGTTAAGTACCTGAATGTAGCCAGATGTTGTTGTAATCAACCTGCAATTAAGCATTAGCAGTGGATGAGAAGTTGTGATATCAAGGGAAAAAAAAAAGCCTGTTGTAATTTATACAATATACAGCATCGTCTGTCCTTTGGCCTTCAGTTCAAGTGAGGAAAAACTCTTCAAGGAGGAGTGATACCTCTTGCAAAAGGGGCAGACAGCGAAAAAAAGGTGTTGTGTGTATCGTTATTTGGATAAACAATGAATACAGAGGATTTATGAATATTATGTCCAACAGAAGGAATGTATTAGGTGGAGTGAGGATTTAGCAGCATTTGGACTGCAACTGGTACAAGACCCAGACTTCAAACCTCCAGCCAAGGAAGCTCGACAGAAGGACAGTACAGCCAAACACTCCAACAGACCCAACACAACCTTCACACAGACGGCATGATCCACACAAGACAGACAAAAAAAAACAAGGAAAACAGGCGAGGAGGAGTGAAGCCTCATCCAATTGAGTGTTGGAGGAAGACCAACGATGGGCAGACGTGAAGGTGGCCGATGATCCAGCTTAAGCAAAAGGAGCCAGAGGAGACAGAGAGAGAGAGAGAGAGAGAGAGAGAGACAGCCCAGCAGAGCACATGGCTGGAGAGCATGTGCTGGGAGGGAGAGCAGAGGATTAGAATGATGCCTTGGATTTGGAAATGTTAGAAAACATAGAATGGTATCTATCCCATTGGCAGGGTCCCTATAGATACATTCTGTGAATACTGATTACTGTGTTACAACTGAGACTGGACCTGACCCACCACAGAAAATCCGTTAGGTTAAGAATTTAGACAAATATTACGGCAAACAGATGAGTTTCAAGTTTAGATCTAAAAAACTTTATACTGTCTGATATCAGCAGGAAGATTAGTCACACAATAGGAAAAGGCCCTTATGAACCCTAGGTCAATTCACACTCACCAACCCTGACCCAAAAACCTTAACCCATAAAGACCCAGCACTACTATTATGGCAGTTCCCAAATTATATTTTCTATATCTAAGTGATTTATTACCATTTATTTATAATATTATCCTCTGTATTTTGTATTTTATTAGTATAAATCATGTATTTTCCTGTATTTAATTCACTGATCATGAAAATGTTCATAAAAGCTCAGATTAAAGTTGAGGGTTATTATATCAAAAGGAGAGAAAATTGAGGGAAAAAATGACATTTTCTGTCAAATTTATCATTAACTGAACATAAACCAACTGTGTCCATCCACTGTCATTGATCCAACTCCATGGGTTTTACTGGTGAATCAATGTTGTAGAAGATGATGGTGTTTCGACATTCACTACGGAGCCTCTGAACGGTCGAATAGGTCATATCTGATGACCACGAAAAGACGACAAACTGTATTTTACACCAATTATTTACATGTATTAATAGGATTAGTGGATCAACAGGTTTTAACCCTCTAAACCCTAAGCTTAAATTGGTCCGTCTGGATTTTTTTTCTTATTTTTACAATAAAAAGGTTAGAAAATATGCTGAGTGAGTCCTTTTACCCATTTTTCCAGGGCACTTAGTATGTTCAAAATCTAGCAATCATTTACAATTTACCAATACTGCTAAAATGGTTTCTTTTCCAGCTTCTAGTACAGAGGTCTGTGAAATTACCGTAATGACCCAATAAAGCCTATAAAGTGCAATGTCTCAGGTTTCAGAATGCGTTGGATTTTCTCCAATTGCATAAACGGTGAAAGAGTTACAGCCATCCAAAATGCATATGTGCAGGGTGTGTCAGGCATGACACGTCAGGTTTTAAAGAGTTAAAAATTTTAGATCAGTAGATGGTTTTGGTCTGTGATGGATGTTTGGGTCTTTACGGGTTAAACCTTAACTGCCTGTCTATGTGTAAGTTTTGCCTCTGTAATTTATTCAAAGCCAGTGAGAGATACTTGAGCTATTTATTTATGTATAACCCTGGCTGGGAGTGCCACGGCTACAGGCTATTTCCTTGGGCACTTCGCTAATTCAGTGGGAATGCTCTATGGCGGCTTGTCACAATGGATTCTTTTGGCTGTGGCGTCAGACTAAACACTAATCTGACACACAGGAAAGAGACGGGAGGAGACGATCCTTAGGAACTGACACTGATCATGCCAAGCATCTCTTCCATTTTACACCAAATGTATTTGTCTTTTATTCTATCTTTGTCTTCCTTTCTTGGCTCTTGTAGTGTTGGTAGATGCAACAGTCTCCCATGAGTATAAAGCAGGTTTTTACATGATTAACATTTTACAGACTGTATATTAAAACTACATTCAATCTGCATTCCATCTATGCTAATGCAAATATTTTTTGAAATGGATATTTTTCTCTACAATAATAATGACATGACAGATTAAAGTATCGTGTTTGTTGCATGCAATATTATCAAAGTCAGCTTTATTGTCAGTTTTGCCATATGTGCATCGAATACAGAAAATTGAAATTACAAAACTCTCAGTCTCCACAGCGCAAAATGAACATAGTAGAAAAAATAGAAATAAAATAGAATAGAACTATAAACAATATAACTATAAACATAGAATATGACAATAAAAAGTGGGGGTTGAGGAGACAATAAATACACAATAAAGGTGCAACAGTGAATTTAAACAGATGAGGTATTGGTAAATAATTAAAGTGACATAGTGGCCATTAGACATCTGTGTCCACAGCTTGATGTCCAACTGAAACTATGTATTTTCTAAGTGTTTGGACCAGTTTTTAGGCATTTTTGCATTGTTGTGAGAACAGAGATATTTTGTAAAGGAATAAAAATAAAAAAAGAGAGAAAATAAATATCCACGTTTGGTAGTTACATAATGGTATCCCAAAGGACAATGATGCTCGGTCACTGCTGTTATTCCATTCAGCCTTGTCTAATCTCTTCTGTACAGCAAACCTTTCACTATTTGACCTTGTGTCTCATCATGTAAATATTATGTCTTTACCTTGTGGAACAACTTCCACCTTTTTTCAAATTAAGGATTAGATTTTATCGTCCCATTTGTTTTCCTTTCTCAGCTTCCAGCTAAAAAAAGGATCAGTAATTGACTTTTTTCTGTTGTTTACTGGCTCTTGCTCCTGTAGCTTTTTTGGCTGTTACTTGAGCCATTGGCTTTTAATTTTGGCCATTAGAGTCTGAGCTTGGCTCCAGTTTTAGTTGTGACCCCTGATACCTTCTGTTTGTTTGGCTATGTGTTGTTTTTGTCTGTGTACTACCTTAAAGCATTTTATCCCACACAAGCTTCCAAAAGCTCTCAAACTAAAACAGATTCAGTGTCAATATAGACACTGTAATTTGTTTTGGGAATATTTCATACCAAACCTTCAGGGACTGTTGGTGTTCCACTGATCTCTGTGAGATTATGAGATGCTAAAGATTGCACTTGTCTCACCTTTTAGACGCAATCATGGAGCCTGGAAGGAAACATTTTATAAGACACAGAATATAAGGTCAGCTGTTGACCTCACAGTATTGCCCCAGAGCAAACATCAAATTCCCAAGCAAACACATTGAATGGTGCAAGCATGACCCAGGAATGTATGTACCAAGTACATATTGCATTTTCTGGTGTATTTTAACCCATAAAGACCCAGCGGTACTTTTGTGGCAGTACCTAAATATTTTTTTCTCTGTATTTAACCTTTCTTAACTGATTTATAATTTTTTAAATAATATTATCCTCTGTATTTAGCGTTTTTCAGTGTAAATCATGTATTTTCCCATATATCCCATATAATTCACTGATCATAGATGTTCATGAAAACTCAGTAAATTCAAAGGTTATTATATCAAAAACAGAAAAATAAAAAAAAAGTGACTTTTTCACCAAACATATCACTAACTGAACATAAACCAAGTGTCTCCATCCACTGTCATTGATCCAACTCCATGGGTTTTACTGGCGAATCAATGTTGTAGAAGATGAAGGTGTTTCCACATTAACTACGGAGCCTCTGAACGTCCACATGGGTCATATCTGATGATCATGAAAAGATGAATCACTGCATTTTACACCAATTATTTAAATGCATTGATAGGATTAATGGATCAACAGGTATTAAACATTTTAAATGGCTCTTTGGGTCTTTATGGGTTAAATTGTCTTTGTGACCTAGAGCTATTCTTACGTAGCTGGTATTTGCTGAGCCTCAAGAAAAACGCTTTGATCAGGAAACTAAAGATGCATTTCTTCCTTTAAGCATTTTTAATGCAGTTGGGCACAGGTGGAAATGATACCCCTTTGTCATTCATCTGTTCTCCACAAAGGCTTTAAAGAGCTGTGCAAAGCTTCCATATTTGAGACCGCTTTAGGAATAAAATGAGGAACCTGATAGAATGCCCCCAAGTTAGGTATATTTTCATTTTAAAGATACGGTTACAACCTCTTACTACATTTGTCTAACACTTTGTGGATTAGAACAGCATCAGTGACTACATAGCTTATGCTGGTATGTGCTCTGATACCTGCACTTTGTGCACCTTTGTGTGTATTCCCGTACCACACCGCAAATCCTCTGTTTCCCGTTACACATGCAGCACATTTCCTAAGAGATAAATCAGTTACCCTGCAGCACCAAACTATATGAAATACAGAAATATGCCCCTACTTGCAGATCCTCCCAACTTTTACAAAATCTTGGCACAATTCTTGTTGCACCACATTGCTTTGATGCATAACAGCTAACCTCAGAGATGTACAGCACTGAGCAAATTCTATACATCAGATATAAATACCTCATCTTTTTTGTAGTGTTTTCATCTGATAAATGCACCGAAGGCATCCATCTAAGAAAGACGATAAGAATGTCATGATTAAACACAGGTTCACAGGTTGTAAAACTACTAAATGCTGATAATTTAAAAAGTGAAGCTTATGAATCATATATGATATGAATCATGAAGATCATTAATTAATTTCAGTATACCATGCATTTTTATTACATGAATTAACTTTGTTTTATATTGGACTTCATCCTGATTAATTGACACTTATCTGCAAGACTGAAAAAAGTAGAAGTGGTTAAACAGGTGTTTTAATGAAAAGCTGTGAGTCCTTCCAGATTAGAATTAAATTTTCTATCCAGATAAGTAGTAAAATAAAACTGAATATACAAGACCAGTCCTGTCCAGGTAAAGACCAGTCCTGTCCAGGTAAACGTGAGCATATTACCCTCTGCTATCTATAACCTTCAGTGTTCTACAGAATAAATACTCACATTTTTAAAGTGCAGTGTACCATATTCAGTAGACAAGAGAACTATCTATTAACCATGACTGTGTTGATGTGAACTGAGTTTAGAGCTACTATCGACCAATTAATGTCCTCTCCCCATGTATGTTGTCCTAAGAAATATAGCAGCATTTTGTTTTTGTACAGCCTGTCTGCTATTGACTCTAACATCACTCCCAGCATGTAACACTATTCACAGTATATTGCTGTATTTTATGGGGAAAGGCAAGCTACCCATAAATATTGCCCAGAATGCATGGCTTTCTACAGACTGCATGCCTTTACAGTTTCAATACAAAACTGAATGTGGCTTTTAGAATTTTACTGTTTTTACAGCAGTTTGTTACAGTGTATTTATCAAAATTCATGGCAAAAGATGAGTTTTAAGTCTAGAAATCCTGATATTCTTCAGCCTACAGCAGAGTCTGATTTAAGAATAAAGATTATTCCACAGAAAAGGTGCACAATAGGAAAAAGCCCTGTTACCTACTGACTTGATCCCTTCAGATTTGCCACCCTAATCTAAGAACCTTAAAATCAAAATTAGCGTGTAGGTTTAAAAATTAAATCACCATTCTTTTTCATTTTACCGCACACCTGCAAGGGATGATGAACATGCTGCTTAAGATAGCCAGTCACAGGATTGTCTGATGTTAGTATTTACAATGTAACTAATTTTTTTTCATTTTCGCATTTTATTGGTGTTTCACAATGTAATCAAGTTTGTCCCTTTTTAGGATTCCCTCATCTCCCCACACAAAGTTAATAAGACATGAGAACTTTACATCAGCATACCCTCTTTCCTATTAAAAGTGTTACATAAGCATAGTATTCTCCTTTATCTGACGCATAGTGTTACTTCAGTGTTTTACTGCCATTAATAGGGCTTAATTATTTAATAACATTGCCACGCATAAAAGACCGACCACACTTACTGAAACCTATAGTCTCACATACACTTGTGCTCAGTCCAGGAGTAGTGGAGCATGCTGGTACTTAGAGATTATTATAGCTTCTGCCTCTGGGGAGTTATGGAGAAAAAATACTAGCTGCACACTCCAATGAGCTAAATGTGCCTTTAGCACAGAATTTCACATCAACAATCGGCAGAAATTTTGAGTAACATTATAACAGTGTTGACAGCTCAGAGTTTACATGTAGGTTACTGTGTAAGATGTAATTAGTATTAGTTGGTAAAGAAACCATGATGATCCAGTCAGATCTCGTCTAACAGCCATGTCGATGTTGAATCCATCATCGTGACCGCCCCACCCCACCCCCACCCAGGGCTGCAAGTTTCTCTCTTTTCTGCTCTCTATTTTGCTCTCCTCTGGTAGCACACCTGTATGTAGTGTGGAGTTAATGTTGCACACTTTTTCTAGTAACAGAACTGTAGAATAACACACTCTATAATTCACATTCTATAACCCCAGCTCCTTCATATTAGCTTTCAGATATGAAATTAGACATCGGTATTTCACAGAAATCCTACTAGTTTTGTGGGATTGAGGACGGCTCCTAAAAGCAGACGGGTCAGTTTTGGTGTGTATGGGATATCTGCTTGTACAATATAAAATATATACTACCACATAAATAAGTTAACCCTTTATAGGGCACTCATAGAAATACTCTGAAATTAAACATTTCGACTTTAGTGTGTTATTGGAGGACATAACAAGACTTTATTACTTTTGTGAAATTTTTTCACAATTTTTTTTATTGTCAGGTAGAAAATCAAGGTCAGAGAAGTTACCGTATTTGGTTCCTTTCCCGTAAGTGGCAAAAAAAAAAAAAAAATCCAAGAAATATATATATATAATAATACGGTGTGGATGGCTACCAGTGAAAGCACCTCCTCTTTTTATATGTAAAGCACTTTATGCTGAATTTTAATTGTATGAATAATGCTATATAAATAAAGATTGATTGATTGAATACAAGAAAAACACATGTTATGTGAAAGGAACATGTATTTTAGAACAGTAGAATAAGTGCTGATCCAGACACCTGTCAACATCCACATTATCCCTTTGAACATCATTACTTACATTAGTACCATTACTT
>JAPQRQ010012649.1:4225-15095 GCA_037367365.1 Apogon talboti
CCCCCCCCCCCCCCCCACCTTCCCTTCCATTCACACTTTCAATTAGATGTTCTTAAGCTTTCACACATCCCTGCAGCAGTGGGTATTTAACAGTCTGTGAGCTCAGCTAATGGGGCAGATCTGAGAACGGATTGAACACCCAGGACTGCTCCTGTCTGAAAAACCCAAGCGCTGTTTAACTCCAAGACACATGAGCTGCTCCAGTTGATCACAAAACTCCACTGCAAAGTTCAGTCCTATTATAGAACAAAATAAAACTGCAACGCTAAAGGTAAACAATGCTGATTTGAGCCTTTTAGAGCTGTGATTATTGTCCAACAGTGGATTAAATTCCAAAAATGCAGAAATTTTAGCTTGTTTTTATCATCTTCTTGTTGTTTTTATTTTCTCTCTGTAAAGGTTTGAGTTTTTACCTGCTTTTTCTTCACTTTTAGCTTTTTTACTGGTCTCTTGCTGCCTTGTCTAAATTGTGCAGAGTTTTTTCGCTGGTTTGTAGCTTGTAGGAAAAATATATTCTTTTTTAGGTGGTTAAGCCTCTCTCTGTAAAACATTGTGAGTTTTTTTCAGGTTTGTTGGTTCTTTCTGACAACAATAGGTCAGGTTTTAGCTTATAGTTAGCTTCTCTGTGTAAAATATTTTTGCCTTATTGTGTTAAACTTTCACTTTAGTGGCGTACAAGTAAAAGGTGTCTTGTTAGCTTTCTGCAACTTTGTTTGAACCATTTACTTTACAATATTTAGTGTCATCCACTTCAAGGAAATGATGTTTAACCCATAAAGACCCTTTTACTTTTACTTTTGTGGCACTTCCCAAATATATAACCTTTCTTGTCTTTCGTGTTTTATCATTCATTGTAGTATTATCCTCTGTATTTTGCATTTTTTGGGTGAAAACCATGTATTTTCCTGTATTTAATTTACTGATCATGTAGATGTTCATAAAAGCTCAGTTTAAAGTCAAGGTTTATTATATCAAAACTAAAGAAAACTGATGAAAAATGACTTTTTCAGCAAAGATATTAATAACCAAAGTGTCTCCATCTACTGTCATTGATCCAACTCCATGGGTTTTACTGGTGAATCAGTGTTGTAGAAGATGACTTGTCACTACGGAGCCTCTGAACGTCCAGATGGTTCATATCTGATGACCATGAAAAGATGACAAACTGCATTTTACACCAATTATTTCAATGTGTTAATAGGTTTAGTGGCTCAGAAGTTATTAAACAGTGGCTACATCAATCTGTGAATGGGACACATGGGGATTATCTAGTGCAAGATGTTTGAAGCAATTTTGGACATGATGTTGACTTTGAAGCAAAATTTCAAACACAGCAGGTTAACGGAGACTATAACTGTGAGTTTTAGTCTGTCACAGATGTTTATGTATGGGTGTAAACTGAAAGAAATTCATTAGCCTAGCAGCATCAATGCTAGAAACCCATAAAGAGGTGAAGTCACTTCCACTTTGTCCCATGGGATGTAAAATATGAACAACGGTCAAATAATTCTATGATCTGATGTGAATGTTACTCATGTTACTTGTTACTCCTGGTTCTGCTGTATATACTCTATTGCACCACCGCCTTTAACTGTTGCTGATGCTGTTCATTGTGCAATACTGTACATACTTAGAGTTTATTTTATTCCATTTTAAATTATTTTATAGTAGTTTCTATTCTATTCTATTCTATTCTATTCTATTTTAGCTCTTCTATTTCTCTTTTTTATTTATTACTATTTTAAACTTATATATGCTGCATACATCAAGACCTGGGGAGAGGTGTAATTCAATACCATTTCAATAATATTTATTTTTAGTGCAACTGTGGTTAAGGAACTACAACAATGTCTGGATTTCTGAGCTATTACATTACTCAAAAATGCTGTATTAACTCAACTGTTTCTGTCTTTAGCTATAATAAACCTCAGGCGTTTTGGGAATTGGGAAGCGTCAGGGTATAAGGGTGAATCTGCAGCGAGCAGTGGGCACATTCGACATTTCCGCTGAAATTTTTTTGCCGTCTGTAGCAGCAGCTGATATCAGAGTCCTCGTCCTTTTCCCTCTCCGCTGCCTTCATCCTGCACTGAATAAAGCCCTTCAGTGATGCTGCAGACTGCACTTAACCCAACAAAGTACCAGCTAACTCAGATTATACATTTCCAGAAGCAGCTTTAATGCAGCGGCTACTGTAAATCATATTGATTTGTTTTTTTTCCCCCCTCTCTAAATCCAGTGATTATGCAATGCTTTTGTCTCACTCACCATTTTGTTACAGAATATTTAACAAGATTAGCGCAGTATGAGAGGCTGACGTCATTGCAGTGCTGATGTCAGTGCGGGCCAACCAGCAGCCGCTGCTAAAGTGTGTTTAATCCTGACTGTGACGGATGCTCATATTGTTTTTGGCATTAGTGAGGAGCATTTTGACAGTGCATATTTACATTTTAAGCACTCAGTCAAAGCTTTTATCCAGAGTGGCAGAAGCCAAGGGATTTTCTTTATGTGTTTTTCCTTTTTATGCATTCCTCATGCGTTTTATTCATATTGGAACAATTTGTTCATTTCCAAACAAAGTGCTGCTTCAAGTTTTATTGTCGGATTGTTTTTTTGTTAGGTTTTGTTGTCTGAAAAATAATACCAGCGTTGTGGTTCAGATGCATTATTCTCTTTATAAACTGTACAGTTGTATTGCTATGTGTTTCATTCTTTAGTGAAACAGCTGGTTTGGTATTTTCACATACAATAAATGATCTAAAACCAACAAAAAATCTTCTATATGTTGATGACTTGGATACTTAAATTATATCAGATGTAATGTGATAGTGTCCCAGTGCAGTGGAATCTATAAATCTAAGGCTTAAACTAATGATTATTTTCAATCTTGATGAGTGTATTGATTATTTTTTCCATGAATTGATTAGTATGGCTCACATTAAGAATGGATATACAGCCGAGGCTACTGTATGTCCAAGTACAAAGGTCCTTCTATGGACCTGGTTCATCATGTTATTGTAAATTCAGAACTTGGTTTAGCATCCTAAATTAATGAATGAATAAATGAATGAATGAATGAATGAATGAATGAATGCATATTATTGACTTGACTGGTCAGTTTTATATGAGTTAAAGAGCCAAACAGTTTATAATGTACAGTACATCAAATCAAATTTTATTTATATAGTGCCAAATCATGCCAAAAGTCTCATGACACTTTACATTTACTGCTGGTCAAGACCAGACTCTTGCAGTACTGTGCAAAAGTCTTAGTCCACCTCTCGGTTTGTTGTTTTTCAGAGTTAAAATGTCCATATATATTTATTTCTTATTCTCTTTTCTTCAGATACAACAAGAAAACACAGGAAATATGTGCATAGCCTTAAAAGACACACAAAATATTGAACTAAATAGCACTGTAGGACCAACTCTAGACTTTCTTCAGCACTGTGGTCAGATGCACTGACAGGAAAAATAACCTATGTAAACCTGTTTTTAATTAATTATCAGATTTCATCAATTTTAGGCTAAGTTGTGTTTGCATTCTCTGGAAAAACATTCATGTTTTGTCACTTCTCTTATTTTTTCTCAGAGGTCAGCCTTTAGCTTTGTTGTTTTTGCATGGTTGAAATGAGCATACATATTTATTTCTCATTCTGTTTTCTACACGGAAATACAGGAAATATGTGCATGGCATTAAAAGACACACAAAAAACTGTACAATATGGGTTCTGACAGGAAGCAGCACAAACAACTAGAACCATCTGACGTGTTGAATGAAACCTGCAGTAAAACATGAGAAAATTAATGCAATAAATCTCATATTTTCAGGACAAAAGGGTTAAAGACATGTTAATTGCAAAGGGAGGTGACACTGAATACCACCACTTTGGTTTATAGAAGCTGTTTTTACACTGAAACTTTTGTTTTTACTGTTTTACATACTTCCCATATATGCAGATTGGATCTTCATGAATATTTTCTTCATCCACCTTCCTTGTTTGTAATAACTCAGCATCTATGAGTCTCTAGTGACACATTTCTTTATTACAGCATTGTTTTGCATAATTCTACATAGAATTAATGGTAAGAATGTCTGTTTTACACTGAATACTGCATGTGTTATTACCTTAAGATACTGTTGGCCCCTATTTAGGGTAAAGTAAAAAAGTAAAAGTGAAGTTTACCCTGTAGGAACCTCTGCTCTGCCCAGGAATCGAACTCTGCTGCTGGTGATAGTGATAACCACAGTGTACAGTACGTTAAAGCCTTTTCACCACTCGATGGCTGCAGTATTGGTTATGTGAGTGGTGGAGCTGAAATCTCCTCATTCAACATGGTCAGCAGGCGTTGAGGGTGTCCACACACTGCCTGCCTCTGCTTTTTTTTAAACGTGAAAACCTTTGGGAAGTGACTGTTAAGTGGAAAACATGCAGCTGCATTAAAGAACACCCATGATAAGAGATGAGTCTGCTACTTCTGTACAGGGATTTTATTCTTCTGGGATGCTTTATGTAATGTTTTTAATAATTTTTATTTATCTGTGTTGTACTCCAGACCATGACAGGAATAAGACTTTGAGGGGTTGAGACCAAGACAAGACCAAAACCAGACCAGATACACAGTGAGAGTGTAATGACAGCCAAGTTTTACTCTATTATTTGACCAAACTGGTTTGTTTTTGTACTGTTACTCTGAAATCATCATCTTCAAGTGGACCATTAAACGTCTAAAGGCAGTAGCTATATAATAGCCGTGTTTTTCTGTCATGTACCCAACAGTAATGTGGGTGTTAAACTAGGTGAAACTTTACACTGTCCTATTGGATCTACAGTTGTATACCCAAACTCAAATTTTAGATTTCATAGATATGATAATAATAATAATAATAATAATAATAATAATAATAATAATAATGATACATTTTATTTGTAAGCACCTTTCATGGAACCTAAGGACACTGTACAAATATGGATAAAAAGACAAAACATAAAATACAAAAAATAAAATAAATGAATAAATGCAATAAAAGAAATACAAAGGAGAAGAGTACCTGACTTGATCATCACTCTCTGGTATCATGTCTGTCTTCAGTCTTTTTTTGTTGATGTATTATTTATGTTGGTGCTGGCATGAGGTGTATATACCTGTAAACCGGAATATACTAGTGGTCGACCAATAATGTTTTTTTAAAGGTCCATATAATAATAAATATGGACGAGGTGAGAGATGAAATGAAACTTCATTGATCCCACAACAGGGATATTCTCTGATTAAGGCAGCAAGTGGAAGAAAATGCACATTTATAAAGACAGTGCAAAAAACCCCAAACAAATAATAATAATGATAATAATAATAATAATAATAATAATAATAATAATAATAATAATAATGATAATAATGATAATAATAAAAACTCTATTGGCTATATACATATTTACATACGAAGAAGAAGGTGAGAAGCATTAGCTGCTATCACCCCCACAGACATTAAAAATGCAACTTTCTCTTTAACAGGGTGACTCTTGAACTAAGCCTAAGTAATAAATACCTGAATAAATCTGAATCAAACTCATTAATCACTAAATGTGGCATTGAAGATCGCACTAAACTATGTCCAAGACTGATCTTATGACATGTACAGTTCTGTGCAGGTTTTTTATTTAAGTGAAGTTCTAATGATCACACATGCATTTGTCAGTCTCTGTATTAACAAACAACCAGGATGCAGAGGAAGTATGTACAGCAGGAAACAAAAATTTTCAGGAAAAAAAAAAACAACTTATGCAGACCAAAGTGTCGATGATTTAGTGTGACCTCCTTTTGTACTTAACATCTCTCAAACCCTTTTGTTCAGTCAATGTATGATTTTTCCAGTTTTACAGCAGGTTTCTCTCAGTACATGTCAGATACACCTTCTACACTGTTGCCCATAAAATTGAAATAATTTTGTTTTCAGACACATTCCTCTTTTTATTCCTATTTATACACATCAGTAATCACCTCTGACCAGGTGCAGTCACACTTTATCGGTCAAGAATAAATCACATTATCGCAATCATTTCATGAGAAGAGGCAGAAATATTTTATGCCAACTTTACAGGCAACAGCGTAGTTTGGTTTTTGGAACACTGGTCACATTAAAACTGTAAAAGCCTTTTAATTTAGAGGTTTTGCAGGTGTTAATACCATACATATTTTTCTTGTATTTTCTGGTAGCATCTGAAGCAAACAGATTGGGAAATAAATAAATATATATATATATTCATTACAACCCTCCAAAAACACCAAAGCTAAAGGTGCCTTTTGCACAGTTCTGTAGATCAGTGTGTGATTTTACTATAAATAATTCTGAATACAGTCAATCTTTTTTTTCCCCATTCAAGATGTCATGTCAAATACATCTACTGGGGATATAAAAAGCTATGATGGATTTGCTTCTTTTTGTAAACCTAACATCAGATGATCCGTCACAGCTACACACTGGGATTGCATTGTGTGTACATGCGTGTTTCAATAGTAAACATTTCTCGGCGCGATGCGTGTTCGTTCCCCGTTGGGATGGCATGTGTATCGCTGCCAGGTTACAGCGAAAGGAAGACAGAAGTGCTTTGTGACGATGGCCTGTCACACTCACGCACACACACGGACTTATAAACACACATCTCCGGTAAGAATAGAGTTGGCCTGTGTCCACGCTCGGATTGGACAGGTTCACTGAGCCTCTAATCTGTGAATTGAAAACACAAAGACTCCTCATGGAAAGGGCCAGTCACGCCAACAGGCTGTGATTGTTGTTGTTGTTATTTCAGGGCTGTGCACTTGGCTAAAGCTGGGTTTTCGGCAGTATTTATAGCAGCCTGTGTGGACGTAGGCCTGGGTACTCTTTGGACATTTCTGATCCTGGTTTCACTGCTGATTTGGTTCACCAACAGTCGTTTTTTTTTTTGTTTTTTTCAAAGATTCAATTCTTTGTTGTCAATTCAATAAATGTGCAGGACATACAGAGAATTGAGAGACTGTTTCTGTCCCACCTTGTTAAATGCCGTGCAAAAAAAATTATAAAAAAGGTGTAAAATAGAATAAGAATAGGAATAAATAAAGCGTACATGTCAGTCTATTTTCAGTAGCAGCAGTAGTGCAATACAAGCCACGGTTTATGAGGTGAGGAGGCGCACAGTGAAGCCAAACAGATTTGACAAATATTTATTTAACATATAAAAAAACCAATAATTACATTACACATTATGGTACGCATGTTTTAGGTACAAGTTATATTTTTCAACTCCTTAGCATTTTTATACACTCCTAACACAGAAAAAATAACCTATTTACAATAACCTGGTTTAACTTCAGTTGCCTGTTTTAACTCAAATTAATCAATAAGGATGTTGGATAAATGGAGAAGGGTGGGCTTAAATAAGTTCTGAACTTCCTCTCACTCCTTCTCAAATATGTAAATGATGGCATATTGTGATTGATAGTTTTCTTTATCACAGAATGTAGAATGTTTTATGTATGTGTATATATATTTTCACTTCTCTGTCTTTATTTGATTCTTCTTTACATGTTCAAAGCACATTTCTACCTCAACTATTAGTTTTACTTGTTAGTTTTCCAGGTGAAGCGGTCATGAATCATAAAAGATAGTCTTACGTACAACAACTCTTATTCTGTTGTTAATAAAAATGTATAAAAGCTGTGCATATGTGCTGCATGAACAGGCCCTGATGAGATACCAGACAACGCTTTTCGATACTCATTGGTATAAAAGTATTGAGGTTTGTCAGCCAGCTCTGTGTGTACCCATCTATACGTGTGTATTTGTGTTGAGATAATTGTGCATGTGTGTATGTTTGTGTCAGATGTGAGGTGATGCAGAGATTGAACTTAATTGTTTTGTTTCCTGCATGGGAATCAGGCAGTAGTGTATGCTTGGCCCTTTTTGTCAGTGTGTGTCCATGTTCATTTGTGTATGTCTGTGTGTGTCAGTGTGTATCTGTGTGTGTTACACTACAGTTGGCTCAGTCTGCCCTGGCTGTGAGGATTCAGGGAAACACAGTCTGCTGATTAAAATGGCCTGGCAGTGAAATTTGGGGTTATTCTCTAATTGTTCAGACGTGGTTTTACCATATTTGTCTGTGTAAATACTAGTGTAAACCACCACTGTGAACTCACTGTGGTCAGATGGAAGCATCGAAGAAGCTGCAAATGAGCGTCGTTCAAACTCAACTGCAGTTTACTTGCGACAATTATGCAATATTACAAGAAATGAAACAAGCAAAACAGACTGTTGCATATACAGTATACATTTGTATATATAAATGCCATTTGGACTTAACTTGACTTCAAGTAACTGATCTTTTCACTCATTCATAACCTGATATTGCTGACTCACTGTCCTCACTGGTGTTGCTGTCACTGTCTTGTAATGTGTGTGGAAATGACCAAAAATAGTCACTTGCCCAATAGAGGGTTAAACTTGCCTTTTATAATGTAATGACAAGCCACCGTTACCGTGGTGGCTAATTTTAAATATGGGTTTTTGATCATGTTTAATTCACTGTTGTATAGTTTGTGTGTAAGTTTTAATTGGTATTTCTCCCGCCACTTGAGGCAGCACTGGGTATGAAAGCCACACAGGTGTCTTTGGTTTTAGAACAGAATAGAATCAAATAGAATCTTTATTGTCATTATCAGGTTGACAATGAAATTAAGAAATTAATTTGTTGTTGGGGTTGGTTGAGTATGGTGAGGAGTAGTTTTGAGTTGCTGATGCATGGCCTGTTTTTGTTCATGTTTTGTTGATGATTTATTGAAATTAAACCAGAAAGGTAAAACCTTAAAGTGCCTCTGACTGACTTCTGTGTCTACGACCTTTGATGCTTTGACGGCTGAGCCAACTTGACAATACGTTTGACCTTCTGTGGAGAGCAAAGCAAGAATTTCATTGCACAGAGAACATTTTTTTCACTCTACATATGACAATTAACGCTTTGAATCTTGAATCTGCAGCTGAAAAACCACGCATTTCAAAAAAACAATCCATCCGACTCAGACTGAAATCGCAAATATTTTTTTTTTCACCCTTAAAATGAATTTTCAGATCTCTGCTTGCAGGTCTCAGTTGGACGTTTGCTCCATTTGTTGTGTTGTTGATCCATAAACACACCCCGTGCCTCCGTACCTCAGTACCTCTGTCACCGACCCGCATATTTTGAGCCAAATTCTGATTGGAATTTCTACAAATGTTTGTTGTTTTATAACACGCGACGCCGTGCATGCTTCTCCTCTCAGTTCAGTCGGTGCCAGGTTGAAATTTCCTGAGGAGCTCGTCTCTCTCTCTCTCTCTCTCTCTCTCTCTCTCTCTCTCTCTCTCTGTTATCCTGTCACTTCCTATGAGCAGACACACTCGTGTTGTGTTTGGGTCACGCGGGGCAGGCTAAAGCTGAAGCCGCCTGACTCACAAGCTCTCGGCTGTTGAGAGGGAGAATGTCACTGCACATTGGGTTGTCTTCACGTTACACGGGCACGCAACGCGCGCACACACAACAAAGAAACATACACAAATAGTACACACACACAAACACACCCAGCCAAGCAAATCCAAAATACACAAACGCATGCAGTCAGTGGGCTATTTTTAGCTTCCCCACTCCAATGCAGACTCATATGCAACAGGAAACGCACATGATGGCTGTGGATGAATATGAGGCGTGTTTTGGCATGTTGTGATTGGCCGCTGCCGTCGGATGTAGATGGATCGGCGGTGTCACCTCCGCGTGGTGTATGATAGAAAGACACAGTGTCATAATAGAGGTTCACACTGAGCATGTGTGGGCCGCTGGAGTCATCACCGGTCTTATTTTGGGTAAATCAAACCATGCCATGCATCCAGGTCGCCTGTGTCGAAGCCTGTCACAATATTACGTTTGAGGTGATGATTAAATGATGTCCAAATATTTACACTTGTTGATGCTACTCTCTATTCTGTAAGTTTAATTCCACCATTGTAGTATATGTCTAAAAACAGTTCATAAAACCTGAAGAGCCACTGGTGACCTAAAGCATCTACTGATCTAAAATATTCCGTTTTTAATCACAAATCCTATCAATACATGTCAATAATTCACATAAAATGCAGTTTCTCAGCTTTTAAGCAACATCAGATATGACCCATTTGGACGTTCAGACACTCTGTAATGAACGTGGAAACACCGTCGTCTTCTGCAACATTGATTCACGAATAACATCCATGTAGTTTAATGAATCACGTTTTTGTAGAAGCTTGTTTTTACATTTAGTTAATGATATATTTTGCAGATTAATTGGCTTTTTCTTCAGTTTCCTGCATGATATAATAACCTATTGAATTTACTCTGAGCTTTTATAAACGCTTACATGATCAGTAAGTTAAATGCAGGAAAACACCTGATTTTTACTAAAGATAAAATGCTAAATGCTCAGGATAAAATGATAATGTGTGTGAGTGAATGAATAATGGATCCACTGTATGCACTGGGAGTGTGCGTTAATAGAAAAGTGCTATATAAGTCTAATCCATTACTATAATAAATGACGATGAATCACTTAGGAACGGATAAATGTAGAGGAAACACTCACCACAAAAATAGGTAAATTATAAATTATAAATGAATTTATAATGGGGATACATTTATTGCTGTTATTAATTGTGAATCTCATCTTATCTTATCTTCTAAAGCTTGCAGTTTTTTATCTGAATATTTAGCTTCATCAAGATTTCCAACTAGTTTTAATATTTTGTAACTGTCTACTTTAGTGCATTAAAAAACATCAGAATCCTGAGGTTTCTGTAAATCTGTGAAGTTATTTTCCCCAGTTGGTTTTATAT
>JAPQRQ010012661.1:0-15092 GCA_037367365.1 Apogon talboti
TGTATATACGTACAACATAATTTGCTATTTGTCATTATTATTATTATTATTATTATTATTATTACCACCTTGCTACTTGTTGTCTCTATTAGTACTTTACAACGTGAAATTGCCTGCTTTTTTCTGATAATGTTTTTATTTTTTATAGTTATTGTTTTGCTATTTTCTTGTGGTATTTCTTGTGTGTATATTTGGTGTTTGTGCTGCTATTGGAACCTCAATCTCCTGAGGGCTCTGCCCAAAGGATCAGTAAAGTTCTATATAATCTAATCTAATCTAATCTAGTCTAATCTAAACCAACTAACCAACTCAATGATATGTGTTGAGTATAAACATTACTGTTTGATTTGTAGTTGCTAATTAGTTATCATTACGAACAAACCTGGTATCATTAACAATATATAGACACTGTACACATTTTAACATCAGATAACCAGAAACCAACCTATGAAATCTGTATATTTACATAAATCACTAACTTCTATGTGCTTACTTTGACTTGTCCTACATACGTCCTTTTGATCCAACTATTGAAAAAGTTAATCATTGGGTGTAAGAAGACAATAGTGACAGAGCATTATACATATATATCCGTGAGAGGAAGCACAGCAGCAAAAAACTGCACCCAGAACGAAATGAAAGTTGGTTACCATGGTAACAGAGACACTTTGCAGTTGTCTGTTACTGTGCTATTGTGCAAAATTATGAACACATCACTACTGAAATGTAATAACATCCACCTCAGCCAAGGTTATCTATACTTAATGTCACCTAGCTCATGTTGCAGCTACAAATGCCTCAGGATTTAAACTGAATTGAAAGTATTCACCTTATTCTCCGAGTCGCTACTGTAGAAATAATTATGGGGCCAACTTCCTGTGAGCTGCTCTTTGAGTAATTCTCCTTTGATTTGTTAAGTAACTGCAGCACAGCTTTGTTTTGACCTACAGTACATCTATGGAAAGACTTTTTTTTTTTCTAAAATGTCCTTGTAGAGCTCTGGTTGGGTACCTGCTGTGCTGTTTTTGGTGTAATAAGAACCCCAGTGCTGGCAGAGCATTAAAACATGCAGATGAGGCTATGTGGGACTAACAGGCAGACTGGATGGACAGGGCCGTATTAACAGTATTATGGGCCCCCAGGCAAAGCAGTGTACTGGGGGCCCCTACCACAACTACTCACAGGAATTATTATTGGATAGAAGTCAGTGGTCTTCAGAATGTCATTTTCCATGAACATAAGTGGAAGCCAGTTCAAACCATGCTGCCCCATTGTGTACGAAGCTGATTTTATATAAGTTTCAGTCTTGAAAAAGAATGTTCTCCTGAACAGTTGGTCACCAGACAGTCGCTCAAAACAGTAACAGTATGTCTTTTAATGACATTGCCAGCTGATAGTTTATGCTATAGCTCTGTTAGCTTAGCTCTGTTTTTTGACTAAAACAGCGATAGTAAAGCCACTAATCACCTCTGTTTTCTGTTGGTTTGTGTTGTCAATAACTGAACTAAACTTCTGTTTGGATCCAACAAACAAGGTCAGAACTCTCACAGTTGAACCGTGGATCGGCAAACGGCAACTTAGCAAAGATAAGAACATCCCATAATAACTTTATACTTTCATAAGCCTCAGAATCAAACTCACCTGCTTCTAGTGGTTACATAAATCCCCAGCCTGTATATAAATTCACTTTATATCCACAATCCAATCCAATAGCATCTTTGACAGAAGTTCAGATAGATAGATAGATAGATAGATAGATAGATAGATAGATAGATAGATAGATAGATAGATAGATAGATAGATACTCTGACCAATATGAAAGTAGAAATACTACATATAGCCCCTTAAACAGTGACTGGTTATTATAGCTGTCAATCAAATATTTAAACCCTCCTACCTGTAACCCCCTATAAGAGGTTACATTTTCTTCACTATAAAAACAGAGCCAATAAGTAGAATATGGTGGGAGCTAATTATCCGATTTTTGACCATTGATGCCAAAAAACTATCACATAGTCGAGCTTTAACTACGGTAAATAAATGTGCAAGTGCAGCAATGAATCACAGAAAGAGGCCATTTTAAGCTCACTGTTGCTACATCCTTCTTCCTCACTGGCACTGGTACAACAACCAAAGCAATCCCTACCTGTCTGGGTTACAACAGCTCCTTAATTTTTTTCTTGTCTTGGTTTGGGGTGTTGGTGCCAAGAGGGAGATCCAGAAGGTTTGTGCTCACTGTAACAGCCTCAGCCGCTCAATGTTTGTCCTCAGACCAAAAACTCATGGTCCACCAGAACCCACTCTGAGAGCATGCTGTAAAAAGTAAAGATATCAGCTGAATAGAAAGTGTTTTTCCTAAAAATGTAGATGTCAGTTCCAATAAGAAACCAATCAACATCATAACCAAAGGACAAGGGGAGATATGTATTAAACTGAACAATAAAGCTGAAGAGTTCTAAGAAAATAGACCCAGTCACACCAGGCAGTGTCAGATCTGCAACTGTACTCAACATTGATCAGTGCCAACGTTGTAATCAGGTGTTTCACCCAGGCTTTTCTGACCCATGTAATCTGGAAATACACTAAAAGAAGGCATTCCTGTATAGAGAATAGAGATAGAATAACAGAGTGAATGTTATATTCTACGCATAAGATAAGTTGATATTCACTCATTGGGTTTTGTTCTTAGGTTTGGATTTTGGCCAACATTTTTAATCTAGTCTAGTCTGGTGTAGTGTAGTCTAGTGTATAATATTCTATTCTATTCTATTCTAGTCTATACTATTCTATTCGTCAATATTTGAAGGAAAGGGTGGCTGTGACAAAGTGCGAGGTGAAATCATATGAATGAACTTCATGAAACCACTGTAGAGCCTGTCAAGACAGAAAAGGGTGTTTTATTCAGTACCAGAGGCTCTGTCAGCAGGTGAGTGATTGGCCACTCATACCTGTCAGTCAAAGCCCACTGGGAACAAATCCAGCCCTAAAATCTTATGAGCAGGTGAATATTTTACAGAACAACCAGCAGTACCAGTAAGAGGGTCTGAAAAATACAAATGAGGAAAAAAATGACTCCAGGGATGGGGGGGTCATGTTGTATTTCTAGTAAGAAACTGAGTATGAGTCAACTGGAGTCAGGATCTAATGAGTGTGATTGGTCTGGTGATTGGCCTTGATTCTTCTCAAACTGTTCAAGTTGTAATATACTGGAAGGTGACTGAAAATTGAAAGTTAACTCATTGTATTATTTCTGTAGGGGAATTTAGTATCTGCATTTTACCCATTCTTAATTCACATAGCACCTAGCATTAGCACTTTAGCACATTAGCATCAGTGAACTGCCATTGAAGGCACTCATCAGTACCAAGGGCACTGACAGGAGATGGAACCCATATGGACCAGAGCCTTGAAGTGACATGGAAGTGTTAACTACAACACCACCGCGCCTCCCATTATGTAATTTTAGTAATTATCTGCAGCTTTAAAACTATGGACCATAAAATGTATTAAAACAAAGTAATATCTGTGAATTAGCTTCAGTTTCAAGCTGTGTTTTGCCCCATGGATGTAACTACATTAAGAAATAGCAACCATAACTTAATGACATATACAGTGGTCCCTTGTTTATCGCGTGGGTTACGTTCTAAAAATAACCCACAATAGGCGAAATCCGCAAAGTAGTCAGCTTTATTTTTTAAAGTGTGTGGTGAGAAACCCCTCACCACACACTTTATACACTTTTGTCAGACAGGCATTAACATTTTCTCACATTTCTCTCTTGTTTAAACACTCTAAACACATACAGCACTTCAGAGTCACACTGCTACCGATCGAACATTTATGTAAATTTTGCAAGCCGAACGCATCCTGTACTGTACAGGAAACACGGCATGGAGGAGATTGATTGACAATGGTCTACAGTCCCTTAGCCAATCAGGACGCAAAACACAATGCGCGTTCATACGCTGTTAAAAAAAAGCATGCAAAATTGCACAAAAAAAAAATCCACGAAACAGCGAGGCCGCAGAAGGTGAACCGCGTTATAGTGAGGGACAACTGTATTCCAACTAGGCCTGTCAAAATGAATGCGTTAACTCAGCTTAATTCGTCATCATGGTTAATCTGATTAAAAATTTTAATGCAATTAACCCATTTGCAGTGCAGACTCTGAATGTCTCTGGCAGTTTGTCCTAGTAGAGTTACTGCTGCGCAAGCACAAATGGGCAGTTGATCCGGTAGAGACAGGCAGCAGAACTAACCGATACAGACGGGAAAATAGAGTAGAAAAAACCAAGATGGAACAGTTGACCGACTAAGTATTATGCACACTCTACAGGAAGGAGTTTTCTTTTCACCGAAGCACTTCCAGGTTAAAATATCACATTAACGCCAAGCATACGTTAGACAGGGATTCTGCTAGCACTTTGGCTAACACATCGCCCAGCTTGGACAACCATGTTCAGTGCAGATATATTCCCTTCTTTCTTGCGTCTGTTTGCTCATGCAAATTGAAATTGTGATTGTAATTGTGATTCATATAGATTCAAAATGAATGATTTATTTGTGATTAATCAAAATTAATCCACAGCAACGCTGTGATTAATCTGATTAAAAATTTTAATCATTTGACAGTACTCATTTTAACCGTGTAATTTTTTTTTAACATAACACCATGTTAACCAGTTTCTCAAAAGGGACAAAGCATGGACAGACATTAGTGAATACTGATTTTCTACTGACTGTATCAGCTCAACTCTCCTGGTCTTGACTTGACTAGTTTACATTTTGGCACCAGCACTTCAGGTATAATATAACCTCTGCTGGTCGTCATAGCAACTTGGCATCGCGTAGCATATTGTGATATGGTCTTCAGTATGTCTGCAGCTACGGGTGGTGCAAAAACATTATATTAACTGTCTTTCAGGTGAGAATATAGTTGTTTAGACTCAAATTTGTGTTCGATTTGTCAAGATAGAACCCACTTGAAAATCTACTCCAATGCTTTTGGATATTCGCCACTGCCTTGGCTCGGTTTCCCATGTCTCAACATGGTAACACAAAGTACCAAAGTACTATTATATCAAAGTCTCTGCAGATCAGTGTAAACACCAACTGACATTCATCATTTTCACCAAAAATGCTGTGAGGATTTGAACAACACGAGATACGCATACTTAACTTTCATTTTAAATCAGTTTCTATTCACATGCCACAGCAGTACAATTTCAATATTTAGTTGAGCAGAAAAGGAGAATGGGACTCATTGCTTGTTTCCAGCGCCGCCCGTAGACTCACACTGCCCTAGTTCAGTACAAGTCATATCGCTGCTCCAGAAACAGCCAGGAAAGCCACAGGGCACAAGTAGGACACGGCTTGGCCATCGCCTCACAGTGTTTAGACAAAGAAGCAGAATCTACTGTGTGTCGTTGGCGCTGCTGGAAGGATTTGGGCTGGTTCGCTGTGTAAACACGCCGCTGGTGTTTCAGCGTCGACACACTATTGTGTAATGTTCTGTGTTTCCAATGAAGCTCACATGCACTTCATCTGCTTTTAACTCGTTGATAAGTTTATAGGAGATTAAGTCTTGTAGAATGTGTGTGTGTGTGTGTTTGTGTTTAGTATTTCAGCCACTTACAGTATTATATTGCAGTGGTTTGTGTGGTGGCTGAGGTTCATTTATGTAAGTATACAGGACTGTGCAGAAGTCTCACTCCACCTTCAGGTCTGTTGTTCTGCAGGGTTGAAATGATCATACATATTTATTTCTCATTCTCTTTTCTTCAGACACAACACGAAAATACAGGAAATATGTGCACAGCCTTAAAAGACACACAAAAAACAGAAATAAATGGGTTCTAAAACTTGAAAGTCTGTGTTTATTGTGACCTCTGACCCCATGACAAGAAGCAGCACAAACAATTAGAGCTGCTACTCAGAGAGAGAACAGAGAAATGTGTTCATCTTCTCAAGGTTGCAAGAACAAAGTTCGTTCTGGCCGAGACTTTTCATACTTCACGAGAAAGTCAAGTGCCGAATTCAAAATAATAGAATAGAATAGAATAGAATAGAATGGCCTTTATTGTCATTGTGCTACTCCAATCAGTGCACAGTAATATTAACAAAATACCAAAACTACAGAACTAAGAATATAAGGGTAAGAATAGAAGAATATACCAAATATACATACTAAAACACTCTATTAAGACACAAAATTAGAACAGCAATTTGTACCATATGTACTAGACAATATGTTATCATTATGATAATTACAGAAACATACATAATAAGCCTGCAACAAATATAGTTGTGTGTAATAGAATAGAACTGAATAGAATAGGCTTTTTGTCATTACACCAGTTGTGCATAAAAATTGCAGGTGGTCTCTACCAGCGACTGGGCACTTACATCTAAATAACAAACACAATAAGATACAGACATATATTAGAAAAAATATAAAATAGTGTGCAATCAAAAAATATGTGCAAATTAGAGATCAACTGTATGAAAGAGAAAGATTTTAAAAATATAAAAGTACTATAAAAATGTGCAAATGTAGTAGTAGTGTATAGAATGTAAACACACATGTAACAGTGTAAACAGTGTAAATATAACAATTATAATTATGTGGTTATAGCACAGTGCTGTTTTTAATATAGGATGAGGAGTGAAATTGGACAAAATGCTAAATTCAGCCATTAAAAAAGAGAATGGAAGATGATGGTCACTTATGCTTTGTGCACAGTGGGAGGGAGAAGGACTGTCAAAGGTACATCAAAAGGAAAAAGTTTAAGATATGAGCAAGGAAAAGGAAAAGGCTCCCTCCTGTAAGACATGTCCAGTCAGGGATATAAAATGGAGTGGGGGGGGGGTGTCAGTCGGAGATGGACCGAAAAAAGGGAACTATAAAATTGAAAGAAATAAAAGAAAGACACAGAGAAGGTGGCATAAAAGGCCAAGAGAGAGAAAAGGCAGAATCATCCACAAATGTCAGCTGCCATTGTGTGAAATACCAAAAGGGACGAAAGAGGGATAGACAGAGGAAAGTAGAGGTACTCAGAGAGACAAGAGAAAGAGATGGCAAGAGCCCAAAAAGAAATACTGACAATGATGGGATGATAACCGATTGAACAGACAGAGCAGTACTGATAGAAGGCAAGAAAAGAAGGGAGAACAATGGAAGAGAGGACGGAAAAAGGAGGGATAAAAAGCAAAAAACCTGGATGGGAAAAGAAGGTCAGTAGGCGGCTGAGAAGCAGATTAAAATGTCAGGAAGGAGAAAGCAGAAAGGAGAGGGCAGCGCTCTGAAACCCTCAAATCCAAAATCACCTTTACTCGCTTTTCTAGGATGAGAGAGAAAAAGAGGAGGCAGGTGAGAGAGACGGTGAAGGAAAAGAAAAAGTACGACTGATAAGAAATAAAGGGAATGAAGTGCGAGGCTACGGAAAAATAGAAAAGACCATGAGACGCAGCAGGTCTGTGCATGTGTGTGTTTTCATAAAACAGCCATTTTAAGCCTGGTATAAATCATCCTGGCACCATTACAGCAGATTCTCAGGGAGCAGGCCACCAACCCAATCAGTCCTGCACAGCATCCCTGCAGGCACCTCGGCCATGTCCACACACACAACCCAATTACCTCCACACTGTTCCTGCACAAGGTGATAAATACTGACATTTTTGCTTTAGCTACTCGAAAAGTGGCGTTTTTACAAGTAGGCAGTTGCATGAGAAGGCATGAATCTATAGAAAAAGTCATACAGTTTCTGGATAAAACTACACTCCTGTTTGTTTCATGGTTCAATGTCCTAACCCTGTAAAGCCATCTGTATCATATGTGCTACGTCAGGTTCTCAGACCTCTATCTAATCAACCAGATCAATACTTTCCTTATAAACCTGTTGGATGTGACCCCATATATGTTTTCTGCCCCCTGGTGGATTATCATCCCCCTGCAGCCAGTGGAAGGGCTTTTTTTTGTTTGTTTTGTTTGGTTTTTTTTTTACCTTTTTTTAATATGGACGCTATTGTTAAATAGTCCACACACGTTTTGTAGGAAAGTCTTTGGTAGTTTTCAAAAAGTTATGTTAAGAAGAACATTTATATTGTTATTATTTTTTAAAAATAAGTACTTCATGTACTGAAACCATGCATAGTTACTTAATAATTGATTCTTTATAGTTCAGTTAAATTGTGTTAAAACGTGTATCACATTTGATACTACAGGTATATAAGGTACTTTATAAAAACACCCAATGTATCACATGTGACACAAAAATATATCATAAACAAAATGATATGGTGAAATGTTTTGTTTGGATTTTGTTTAAAGGTCTAATAAACATTTCAATTCCAGAACATAGTTTTTAATGAGTCAGGTTTTACAGGGTTAATATAAGTTTGGTTTTTCTTTTTTTTTTAAACACACAGGAAAAGAAACACTGTTTACCCTGTTAGAAATAAGTGAGTTTAGTGTCCTTATTGCTAAACTTTTCAATCAGTCAAATCTCTAAGTTTACTCCAGTCATCATCTGCAGCAGATATGAGTCATGTTGTGTTGTTCTGAGCTGCTGCACCAGTAGATAACTCCAGAAAATACCTTCACCTTCCTTGTAAAATACAACAATATAAGAATAACTTTTTACAGGCTGTTCCAATGCATATACCCAGAATGTGATGCAGACTGAAAACAAAGTTTAACAAGAAAATACTAATTATGTAAGTTTTGGTAATATATTGTAAACACCTTTAGTTTCCTTCCCTTAGAGAAAATAAACCCGAGCTAACTTTGATGTTGAATTGTTGCCATGTTGTATTTGTACAAAATACTGTGGAATTCCCTCATGCATTGCTGCTGTTGTAGTTTCAGATTGTTACAAACAGTTTAAATACTGTGCCGCTATTTATTCCTGCAACCCTTGGCTTCTTCCACTCATCTGCAATAAAAACAAGTGAACCCCGACTGTGAGCGAAGTTGTCAAAGAGACATAAATAAATGCAACAGAAGTGCATTAGAAGCTGACAGTCCTTTCCACATCAGATTTATTGAGACTGTGCTGTCACACTGTGAGTGACAGAGGCCATGTTCAGCTGCCACCAGCTCCTTCCTCATGTTTACCGTCATGAACAGGGGTATTTTATTCTCACTAATAGTACTCCGGCCTAGATACTCCCCCATTTTACTTTTCACTAGATTTGATGACGTCTATACCTGGGTTTCCATTACCCTCAGAAATGCACAAAATATAAATTGTGCAATAGAAAACTGTTAATGGAAACATCAAAATGTCGCAAAAACAGTCAAAGATCACAAAAAACTTTTTTACGCTCTCATGAGGCGATTTTTGAGATGTTTCGAAATAGAAGTATAGCACAAAAGTATAATGGAAACACATTTTGCACATTTCACTACTCCCAGGCTTGACACGAGAGGTTCAATGACATTACACAGTTCATTAAACATTGCCCAGGTCATTCGGAAATTCTGGATCCACAACTCGTTGGTGAATTCCTGATGTACAATATATAGGGGGAGTGGATTTAGACCTGTAGGGGGAGTGGACTTATAAACCTGTAGGGGGAGTGGCCTCAGACCTATAGGGGAAGTGGACCTCTAAACCTGTAGGGGGACGAGACTTAGACCTGTAGGGGCTCTTTATGTCCTTAGAATAGTTAAAAGAAAAGTATAAGTTGACAAACAAGGACTTCTTCAGTTATCTCCAGCTATGTGATTTCATTAGAGCTAAGCAAAAGGGAAACTGGAACGTACCTCCCATGTCTCCAGTTGAACATCTGTGTCATGCCAACCATTATTCAGAACTATCTCTAGGGTGTAAATAGCCCTTATGTTGACTGTAGTAATATCAGATATGGACAGGTCAAGGGTGAAATGGGAAGAGGACCTGGGAATCACCATTGAGGAGCAGTTATGAAGGAATCTGTGTAGAGATGGAGTCACCTCTACGTTAAATGTTTGGTACAGACTGATCCAATTCAACTTCCTCCATCAGCTGTATATTACCCTACATAAATTACATAAATATAATTCTAATGTACCACCTTTGTGTTTTAGATTGTGGTACGGAGGAAGGAACATTCCTTCATTCTACCTGGCAGTGTTCTAAACTACAGGGTTCTGGCAGTGGTATGTGAAACCTTATCAAATATCCATGGGGTCACAGTTCCACTGGACCCTGAAGTTTGTCTACTAGGGAATCTAACTAAGTTCAAACTGACAAAGTATGCAAAGAAACTGACAGAAATCCTGTTGACAATCGCTAAGAAATGTATTGCAAGAAAGTGGAAATGGGACACCCCCCTTCCAATTAAGATGTGGTTAAGTGAAGTAAATAGTTGTGTGTCCCTGGAGAAAATAACTTACTGGATGCAAAAAAGAAGTAGGACGTTCTACAAGATATGGCAACATTTATAAACTATATGGAAAATCTACCAGTACATCAGATTGGTTAAACTTTTAGTACTCGAGTAGGGCTTGTAGGACCTAGGAGGTGTGAGGTCACCATATGTGTCTCTCTTTTTTATTTTTTTTTGTCTTTTGTCCTGTCTTTGTCGGTGTATCGGTCTGTTTTTTGTTTTTTTTTTTCTTTTGTGTGCGTCTGTCGGCTGTCGTCTGTCTCTGGCCCTGTTGTTGTGGGTCGGTGAGGTCATCTATTCTGTATGTAATTGTATCATTGTCCTATGAAAAATTCTAAATGAAATATTTTTTTTTAAAAAGACCTGTAGGGGGAGTGGACTTAGACCTGTGGGGGGAGTGGACTTATAAACCTGTACGGGGAGTGACTTGTAGTGTCTCAGACCTCCACCTCTGTTTAGGGATAGGTCTTGTGTTGATTGAAAATCCTTTGCAGGTTCTCAGAGACTCCAGCTGTGTATAGAATGACAATGCCTTTTGCTTTTTCTAGCTTGTCCTCGCTGTTGTTTATGGGTTTTTGGTTCATTGCTCTGGCTTAGTTAGCATAACCATATGTCTTCAGTGCTTCCCTGACCTGTTGTTCTTCGACCTCTATAGGGATTTGTTTCGCTCTGGTTGAAGGTTCTGATGACTCCGAGCTTGTTTCAATAAAGCAAAACTAGTCCAGTTGAACCTAGAAGAACTACCAAGAAAGCAGATTTGATAACATTAGCATTTTACCTCTGGTATCATCTGAATGGGAGTTACCAACTTTCCAGATTCCTTGGTGTCTGAACTCTGTCTGATTTTCTCTGAACTCCACCCGTCACTTTCTCACCCTTTATATAAGGTTAAGAAACAAACATGAACTTGTACTGCGGATTATGTACTACATCAGCATTTTGCCACCACACCATCCACTATTCCCACATGACACACAGAGCTTTTCACACTTCAGCCACATTCTCTGAGGTGAAACAGAAGTGGTGGAGGCCAGAGAATGACTTGACTCTGGAGATCAGACAGCACTTGTGTCATAAGAAATGTACAGGTAAAAGCAAAGTAAATCTTATAGGTGGTGTCAGTGTAAAGGTGGAACTGTAGGTACGAGACAAGTTCAGATGTGTTCTTCTATTCCTGTTTGGGAACATGGAAATACCACATTGTGTAAAAACTCCCCCCGTTGTGGGAGAATTGGGTTAAACAGGAAGGAGGCCGGGGTGGACAGACAAGATAATGAAACTAAGGAATGACACAGTAACAGCATTCATTTCCTGTTTCTCTGACATTTTAAACTCTTTTAATACATACAGTACTCAAAAGCCTTAGATTCCCTTTAGCTGTGTTGTTGTTTTAGGGTTGTAACGAAATATACAGGTGAAGGGAAAGATATGGTGTATGGGACAAATATACGGGACATCAATGACCTGAAGACAAACATCACTGATGTCATTGACACCATTGATGAATCTATGATACAGACAACATGGAAACAAACCCATGACTGTCTAATGGTCCCATATAGAGGTGGATTAAATGAGGCAAAAAACTTCAATATCTGCTTTTCATTTTGCCATAATTTCCACACATTTGTCCATTCATTGGCTGTTGTAATGAATGTGTTAAATTGTAAACAGACTTTATGGACACCCTGTATGTGTTCACAAGATCTGCAGACTGTTACATCCTGTCCAAACTTTTATGAACTCCCAACAAATTGTAGCACTCGGATGCAGGTGTTGAAGAGTTTTTTTGTCCTTCCTAATATTTAATGAGCTGTACCTGGTCAAGGCGGTGTGAACCCCTGCAGCACCGAGGCCCTGGAGGACCGGCAGGGACCACTGTGTGACCCATAAAATGAACCATGAACAGTGCTTCCACTGAAAGCATGTTTTAGCCGAGTACAGAGTGTTCACTCAATTCAACCACTGCTCTGCCATCAGTTGATCTGAGAGGCTGTTAATGGCTGAGGTCCTCATTAGCGTTAACAGGAAGAACCGTGTGGAGCTCTCAAACAACAAAATCATTTATTTTACACTCATTAAAACCGGCTACAAGCTTGTTAACTCATCTTATCTGATTTTCTACCCATCCCTGCTGACTGATAATTGTTATCCTCAGTTAAGGTGATGAAATTAGAAAAGGTAAAAAGCACCTCTGTTAACTTCACAGTGAGCTGATGCACAAGTCATTATTTTCCTGCATTTTATCAAGAGAAATGAAGATGATGACAACCTATGAATGACAATGTTTGAGATTCCTTTGACATGGTTAATGTTAAACTAGTTACACACTTATGTACTTTTTTTCTTTCTTTTGTTTAAGACATAGGTTTTTCTCCAAAAACAAAGACACGTCACAGATACACCAGTGACACTTCTGAGGAAGGCGGAAGTATCCGCCGAAACATGTAAAGGTATGTTTTTGGAGAAAAACCTCTGTCTTAAACAAAAGAAAGAAAAAAAGTGCATATAGAAAACTGAAGACATAATGAACACCATTGAACTAGATACACACTTATTATTATTCAACATCCTAGTCAGTCATTCAGAGTAAAAAAAAAAAGAGAATGACTCGACTCCTGAGATCAGACACGTGTGTTTACTTGTGTTATAAAAAATGTACAGGTATAAGCAAACTAAGTATTCTAAGTGGTGCAGGTGTAAAGGTGGAACTGTAGGTATGAGACAAGTTCAGCTGAGTTCTTCTATTTCTGTTTGGAACATGGAAATAATTCACTGAATTCAACATCTATTCAACGTCTTAATCACATGTTGAGAATAAAAGAAACAGTGTGTTCGATGTAACTTGGTGTATAAGCAGAGGTCTGAATGCTTAAATTCACCGAATGCCTCTAATGTACATCAGCTGACATGCTCAGTTGAAACCTGTTATGTTTCTCTGCAGGTTAGAGATTTAAAAGCTCAAAACCTGAACTCTCAGGGGAAAACAATATCCTGAATGAGAGCTCCCCACCTGTCCTCCAGCCTTTTAGATAAGTCTTCCTGTGAAAGCTGTGTGAGAATCGAAAATTTCTCATGCCTCTGACGTGCCTCACTTTTCATTTTGTTTCCACAAATGACGCATTCTGGTTCAATTTCACCGGGGTTTGATTTTCTTTTGCCAACTGCCAAACCTTAGAAAACAGACCGTAGACAGAGAAATGCATCAAAGCGGTCTAAACCTCCACAGGACATATCTCAGTGTGTGCCGAATCTAAAATGCCAGCATCTGACTTGTCTTTGTTCTTTTGGGAGCGACTGTATAGAAGAAACTAAGAATATGTCAAATCAGACTCAGCACCTTCTTGATCTCCTCCTGGGCTTCTACCTCTACAAAGCAAATCAGTCAGTATGATTTGAAAACTGCCTCCATGTTGACTACACATCACAATGTAGTCTCATGGACAACTTCACTAGGCTAATGTAGTCTTTTGTCCGCTTTACCACTGAAACGATTCTCATTAATCCTTTAACCCCTGACGTGTCTGCGGTGAGCGTTCTGAATGTATGATTTATTTTAAATAGTCATAAAAATTCAACTGTTTGCTCAATAGGAAAAAATTCCAAAGTGTCCTTGTGCACCCGTTCCACAGGTGGTGGGGGTGTACTGAGCTTGGTCAGATGTCTGTGGAAAGAACAAGGTTTATTCCATCAACAGTTTTTCTTATTGAAAAAATGGCATAATTTTTATTTAATTCACCACAGACACGTCAGGGGTTAAAGGGTTAATTGTATGTAACTGCCTAAATGAATGTATTTTGGTGCACACGGTGAAGTAATGTGACCTGTACGTTTGTTGGAACACTGAAAAAGACAATATATGTTTGAATAGCGGATGGGTTTGACATAATTGCATTTTCACAATGTGTAGCAGCACTTCAGTGGAAATAAGGGTTGTGTGTATCCCATTCATTGTGGGTAAACTGACGTCCGTGAGTTTGTGCTTTGAAGTGAATGTCTGCGTGGAGGGAGGCCACCCCTTGTAGAGCGACTTCACGGATGGGTGTGTAGGTGATTAATGGGCTGTAGATATAGAGAAGGACAGTTAGACATGGAGATTTAATAGGCTGCTCAGATGGAAGGATAAACAGATGTTTATCTCACTACAGGGATTGATAGATGGGTTGATGAGTGAAGGGACACATAGATACAGGGGTGTGTGATGTTTGAGGAGACGTGTGAGGTGTGTTTCAGTTTACGTGGTAATAGTAATGGAGAGTGTGTGTTCCATCAAACATCACTGCCAACCTCCTCAGCCAACATGTTTTTATTCAGATGTTCAGATACAGGTGGTGATGGGAGAGTCGGGAGTGATACTAACAGAGTGATTTGCTGGGAAAGACATGGGCTGTTGGGAGTTTTTCATTGTAAACTGTCACAAATGGACCTGTTTCATGCCCTAAACTGACCTTCTACTGGGTTTGAGAGCTGAGTCCTTATCAAACACTCACTGATATCAATGTCAGACATATCCTATTGGAATTGAGCTGGAAAACCTTTTGGACGCTTAATTATGTGAGCTGTAAACTTCAGCAACGTTTGTTGTGATGACCATCATGGTTGACTGTACATGAGATTGTCTTTGTAAAGTCATGGCCCTGTCTTTTTAACCCATAAAGACCCAAACATCCACCTTTAACCTAAACCATCTACTGATCTAAACTGTTTAATACCTGTTGATC
>JAPQRQ010012899.1:0-15064 GCA_037367365.1 Apogon talboti
ACAGACATATATACACACACACACACACATATATATATATATATATATATATATATATATATAAGAACACACTTACGTTTGAACACATGTACGTATAAACACACGTACGTATTAACTAGGGGTGCAACAGTACACATTGTACCGTTTAGTACGCCCCTTAGGGTTCGGTAGGAGCATGTACCGCGGTATGGCTCATTTGTCATTTTCAAATGACATTTACGGACAAATGGCGTTTATATTAGAGTTTTGCAAGACGACCAACTTACGGAATTCTACTGGCATTGGTTGGAGCTGGACGCAGAGCCCGGCTGTGCGCTGTACCCAGCCCCTTTGACTTAAACAGAACTGGGATCCAGTTCCCCCACAGTCAGGTGTACTTGACTCCGCAGACGTCGGCACGTACTCAAGGCGGACCCAAAGTGGACACCCGACACATCCGCGCAAAATTAAATTTTTACGGTCGCGCGGACTCCGCATACATGGTGTCACACAATAGACTGCTCTGCGGGAAAGTAGGAAAGTGTCCCAAGAAATGTAGGAAATTGGTACGCTATGAAACCTCAAATGTCCGCGGACAGTGCGCGTGGTGTCGGTGCCGTTCACAGTTACGTGCACAGTCCGCCCGATTCTGTGGAGCCTTAAGGCCCTCCATCAGCTCCCAGTCATGTTTAACCTAACTGGTTTCTACCAGAGCAAACACTTTCATGTTGTGGTGTTTGGACTGGAGTTGTACAGGGGCTGTGTTGGTTCTATCTGTTGGAGAAAATACGGATAGGCCCCGCCCCTTTAAAGCACTTTAAAGTATTAAGGTTATACTGACAGACCAATAGTAGTGTTGACTGAATATTGTGTTTGTCTGTACACTGTCAACTATGTTTAGAAGAGGAACTGTCAAAGACCATAAAGGTTCCTGACACTATGTTTTCTTATGTGAACAAACTTGGGAAAGATGCATTTAAATAAAATATATAAAGTTTTAATTTTCATAGTTGTTAATGTGTATTGAATCAACTCTACATCAAACCATAGTAATGTTATAAGATAAGGGGCCAAATGTTTTTGTTTTTTTTTCCTTAAGTTACCTTAGACTATTTCCATGCATTGGTGTCCCACATTGTCCCACACAAACATAGTCTTTGTCTCTCATCTGGTCACCCTGAGCCCCAGGGCTCTGCATCCGACTCCAGCCAGCCTCTGCGTCCGAACCGAACCGTACCGTGAAGCGTGACTCAAGAACCGCAATACATACCGAACCGTGGATAAACTGTACCGTTGCATCCCTAGTATGAACACACGTACGTATAAACACACGTACGTATGAACACACGTACGTATAACCAGTTGAGTTAACAGTCAGAGCTGTGTGTTCCATTTAAATGTATGCGTCTGTTCTAGTAAATGCTGCCGTGGTGTCGGTGCTGTGGGCAGAGTCAGTGGGCAGACCTCCGGAGCTGACGTGGTTGACTTGCAGGGCGCCGGTGCGTTTCAGCAGCAGTCGACCCTGGCGGCCCTGCTGGCCTCCCACCGGCGGATCCATGAACACCATGGCCTCATCCAGCGAATCCTGCTGAGCCTTGGGGAGTTCAAACTCCGACTGGTAATAAGCCACCACGCTGCCGCCATCCCTGCCATCCCCGCCATCCCCCTCGCTGCAGACACAAAGACGTTAACAGCACTTTCATATCAGTCCACGTCAATATTCACTTCACATGGACTTAAAGGCTGAGCTTTGGGTTCAAGGTGAAGTTGAAGAAACCACAGCATTGTTTAAAAGTCGAAATTATTCATAAAAGTCAAAACAAGCTGAAAACAGCCTCATATATGTAACATACAGTGACAGACACAGCAACACACGCCATTCATCTGATCATGGGATTGGTTCGGTTCTATTCTGTTTTGGTTTGGTTCTGTTCAGTTTTGGTTCCAGTTTGGATCTGGTTTGGCTCTGTTCAGTTTTAGTTCTGGTTTCTGGTTTTGTTCTGTTCAGTTTTGGTTCCAGTTTGGATCTGTTCCGTTTTGGTTCTGGTTTGGTTCTGTTCAGTTTTGGTTCGAGTTTGGCTCTGTTCTGTTTTGGTCCTGTTCCGTTTTGGTTCTGTTCAGTTGTGGTTCGAGTTTGGCTCTGTTCTGTTTTGGTCCTGTTCCGTTTTGGTTCTGTTCAGTTGTGGTTCTGGTTTGGCTCTGTTCAGTTTTAGTTCTGGTTTCTGGTTTTGTTCTGTTCAGTTTTGGTTCCAGTTTGGCTCTGTTCCGTTTTGGTTCTGGTTTGGTTCTGTTCTGGTCTGAGCTGGACATATCAGTCATATTACACCTAGTTCTGAAGTTCAGATTTCCATAATTGAGTCTGAGTTTTTTAACAGAACTAAAACACTGATGAAGTTCGTGGACTTGTGGAAGGACTTCAGGGTGGATCTGATCTATAAACTAAAACAGTCAATGTTCTAAACTGCAGGTTTGTCCCTTTAAATGAGGCGCCATTGGTTCTAAACATCTGAATGTAAAGTGTCATGACATAACTTTAAGTGCTATATAAATAATATCTGATTGGATTTGATTTGGTCCTCGTGGTTCTTCACTTCTAAGCTTTGGAACTTGGTCAACAGGAGTAAACGAAGCCTGTTGATGTGTCTGGAGCAGGTGATGGCTACGTACCTGAAGGCCTGGACCGTGGAGCTGCTGAAATATTTGGACAACACCGAGTTCTGACTGTAAAGCACCTTCAGCTGGAAGAGAAAAGGTCACATTTATCAGCATCACAATCAAATGGAGAACAACTAAACCACAAAAGCAGAAGAGTCCGGCTGTGAGGAGAAGAACCCGGCTGAGGGTGTTTGGAGAACTCCCATCATGCCTCACCTGCTGGTTGACCAGAGAGGCCAGGGTCCTGAACTGAGGACTGGTGGGATCTTCATACGCTGCCAGGAACCGCTGGTTACTGATCTCCATGGAACCGATGTAGAGCCTCTTCACTCGGACGTCGTTCCGGACTGAAAAACAACCCGGCAAGGAGTCAGATACGACAAAAACCGTGGAAAAGACATAACAAGACCAAATTGAAGTAAAAGGAATTGAAACAAAAAACAACAGAATAGAAGAAACAATGACGATAATGAAGAAGGAGCCACAAAAAGAGGTAGAAGCTGAGTCTAACATGGTCCAGCGTCTGTGAAATGAACAAAGGTGTGAAAGGTGCTCACGGTGGAAGCGCCACACCAACAGGCCGGTCATCAGGGCCACGATGGCGGCCGACAGCAGCAGGCCCACCCCCACCCACAGCCTCCTCCGGCCCGGCTTCTTCTCCACGTGTTTGGGGTCTGAGGCCGGAAGGAAGTGGACCGAGGCGTCCCAGTCGGCGTCCTGAACCACAGGAGACAGGAAACAGGAGATGATCAGAACCGTCAGCGGCAGACAGTCCGCTGATAAAACCATCACAACATTCACCACGTCCACTGGAACCCCAGTCCTAGAGTCTAACAGATCACATGATCCTGTACCCACACTCCAGGAACCCACTGCCTGGAACTGGTAGAACATTCATCAACAGAACCACAATCCAGATCTTTTCAGTCTAAGCTGCTGTAGGAGCCATAATGGGGGGAAGTACAGTCACTGAGTCCTATCATCTGTTTCAACACTAAGAATCTACAATATTTACTTTACTGAGTCTGTTCATCGCTATTCACCCTGGGGCCCTCTAACCCACCCCCTTCTGGGGGAGGGGCTACTGTTTCAGATGTGGCCCCTTGAGGCCCAATGACGACAGGACCTGAGGTGACCCATCTGTGCCCTGTCCTGACCTGTGACCCTGGACCTCCTTCCTTACCCTCACCTGTTTAGATGGACCTCCTCACCCTGTCCTGTATGGATGGACCTCCACCCTCTCCTGTCTGGATGGACCTCCTCACCCTCACCTGTCTAGATGGACTTCCTCACCCTCACCTGTCTAGATGGACCTCCTCACCCTGTCCTGTATGGATGGACCTCCTCACGCTCTCCTGTCTGGATGGACCTCCTCCCTCACCCTCTCCTGTCTGGATGGACCTCCTCACCCTGATCTGACTAGATGGATCCTCAGCCATCTTCATGTGTCCCCACCCTCCTCCATCCTTACAGACTGGAACTCCATCATCAGATATCCTGGTCTCATCTCCAGCCTGTCCGTCCATGGGAGTGGATCTCTCCTTCACTGTGGTTCTCCCTGAGGTTTCTCTTTTTCCCACAGGGTTTTATGGAGTTTGTCCTTGTCCAGAAGGAGGGTCTAAGGATGGGGGATGCCTGGACATTGATCCATTTGCTTCATCGACTGTTTACTAACTGATTATTTGACTGTTTGATTATTTTCATTGTGTTTTTTTTTATCAATTCAACAATTTCTGTAAAGCCCTATGAGGAGACTTTGTTGTGATATTGGGCTCTATAAATAAAATTGAACTGAAGATTGGATTGAATTGAATCTACAGTTTCAGCTGTTTAATACTCAGATGAGACCTGACGACATCCCCCATGGACAATGTTAATGATTGTTTCACCCCATCACTAAGGTTGAACTGTGGAACACTGACATGTTCAGGTGTTTGAATGTATTCATCTGAACGTCAACAGGATGTGGGGTTTCATACCTTAGAGACCAGAAGAAACTGAAACAGACATGAAATGACTCATCAAATGGAAACAGCAGTGAAACACCTCCATGTACAAACACACAAAGCTCAGACTTTGACCAAATATGGAAGAGGTTCAGTTAAGATACCAAGACTAAAACCATACTCAGTTTTTTGACTACATGGATCAAATTCTGGATAAACAGAGCCTGGTCTTTTAAGGGCTGAAATGTATGAGGTGTTAATGGTTTATTGGGTTGCAATGGTCATATTTGATTTTATTTAATTAGTGGGAAGCTACATTTCACCTTCAGCTCCTCAATCAGTAGCTAAAAGTGGAAGTTATTGGATGGAAAACTACATCGACTTGGAACAAAAACCCAACGTCAACAACACAAACCTCATGTAAGGACACCAGCTCATGGAAATGTTACACATGGAACTTTTGACGTCAAACCCACAGATGTAGACGACAGCAGAGTCCACCCTTTCCACCGGCAGGTTGGTCTCTACCTCCTCAGACGTCCATGTTCTGGTCTGGGTGTGTTCATGGGTCCTGGGTGGGTTTTCTACTGGACATGGGTTGGTTGTTTGGTAGGTTGGTTGGTTAATTGATTGATTAATTGATTGGTTGGCCAGTGAGTTGATTGATTGGTTAGTTGGTTTGTCAGTCAGTTGGTTGGTTTGGTTGGTTAATTGATTGGTGGTTTGGTTGGTTAATTGATTGGTTGGTCAGTGGGTTGGTTGGTTGATTGGTTTAGTTGGTTGGTTGACTAGTCGGTTGGTTTAGATGGTTGGTTGTTTGACTGGTTGTATGGTTGACTGGTTGGTTGGTTGGTTGGTTGGTTGGTTGGTTGGTTGGTTGGTTGGTTGGTTGGTTGGTTGGTTGGTTGACTGGTTGGTGGGTTGGTTGGTTGGTTGATTTAGTTGGTTGAATGGTCGGTTGGTTGGCTGGTGGGTTGGTTGACTGGTTGGTTGGTGGGTTGGCTGGTCAGTTGTTTGACTGGTTGGTTGGTTGGTTTAGTTGGTTGGTTGACTGGTTGGTGGGTTGGTTTAGTTGGTCAGTTGGTTGACTGCTTGGTTTAGTTGGCCGATTGGTTGGTTTAGTTGGTCTAGTTAGTTATTTGACTGGTTGGTTGGTTGGTTGATTTAGTTGGTTGACTGGTTAGTTGGTTTAGCTGGTTGTATGGTTGACTGGTTGGTTGGTTTAGTTGGTTGACTGGTTGGTTGGTAGGTTTAGTTTGTTGAATGGTCAATTGGTTGGCTGGTGGGTTGGTTGGTTTAGTTGGTTGGTGGGTTGGGTGGTCAGTTGTTTGACTGGTTGGTTGGTTTAGTTGGTCAATTGGTTGACTGGTTGGTTGGTTTAGTTGGTCACTTGGTTGGTTGGTTTAATTGGTTGGTTGACTGGTTGGTGGGTTTAGTTGGTTGGTTTAGTTGGTCGCTTGGTTGGTTGGTTTAGTTGGTTAGTTGACTGGTTGGTGGGTTTAGTTGGTTGACTGGTTGGTTTAGTTGGTTGGTTGACTGGTCGGTTGGTTGACTGGTTGGTGGTTTGGTTTAGTTGGTCAGTTTGTTGACTGGTTGGTTGGTTGTTTAGTTGGTTGGTTGACTGGTCAGTTGGTTGACTGGTTGAAGGGTTGGTTTAGCTGGTTGGTTGGTTGGTTGACCCATCGGTTGACTGACTGGTCAGTTGTTTAGTTGGTCAGTTGGTTGACTGGTTGGTTGGTTTAGTTGTTTGACTGGTCGGTTGGTTGACTGGTTGGTTGGTTGGTTGACTGGTCAGTTGGTTGACTGATTGGTTGGTTTAGTTGGTTGGTTGGTTGACTGGTTGGTTGGTTTAGTTGGTCAGTTGGTTGACTGGTTGGTTGGTTTAGTTGGTTGACTGGTCGGTTAGTTGACTGGTTGGTTAGTTGGTTGACTGATCAGTTAGTTGACTGGTTGGTTGGTCAATTGGTTGACTGATTGGTTGGTTGTAGACTCGGTCCTGGTCGCAGGAACCTGTTGAACCGACATGGCCTCTGGGTGTTTCTGCAGAGGAGTGTCTTCTGGGCTGTTGAATATGTCAACACATTGTGTCCCGTCTCCTCCAGCATCCACACCCTGTTTCACTTTTACTTGAACAGATTAACCACGTCAGGAACTTTTCAACTTTTCTTCCACGTCAGAACCTTTTCTACAAACTTGTGAATTCAACATAATTACCACTAATAATAAGACGGTGTTTTGGTGGTTTAACACCCAAACATCAGATCCTCTTCTTTCATTCAGCTTCAGGGTTTACTGAAACATCGTCTCCATTTTCATGTCTTCAGATTCTTTAGTCAATTAGAGCTGATGATTGTTGTTTATGCCTCTATTAATCAGTTCATTTTTTTGTCCAATAGTTCACAAACTTTTTCAGCTGAGTTTGTATTTGAATCATTTATTAAATGCAACAAAAGAACAAAAACTATCAACATGATGCCCACCAACATGTGACCAATACGATGGCGGTGGACGGCGTTTACGTCGATGTTTTATTTGAACCTGTTCACATTTCAGTTCAGTCTTTAAGTTTTCATCATTTTATCACATCGTTCACTTTTCAGTGTTTGATGTTTTTCTATTGTTTTCATTTTGTCTTTTTACTTTGAATCATGTCTTTTATAAATTATTCTCTTAAATCATACTTATGTTGTTTGTTTTTTTTTTTTTTTTTTACATTGTTTTAGTCGTTTTCATCATTTTAAGTTTTCATGTTTCTTTGGTTCTTTTGTGTCGTTTTTGTCTTTTTGTGTCATTTTGAAACATGTTTATTTTTAATGTTTTGTTGTGTTTGTTAATAGTTGAATATTAATAGGTAATGTTAATAGTTAACAGTTGAATATTAATAGTTAACATTAATAGTTAACAGATCTGTCACTTTGAACTGTAAATGGAAACTCCACCTGGTCCTGACGCACCTGAACGCACCACCTGGTCCGGGTTCTGCTTCTGGACTCACCTGTCGTGGGCTGAACTTCTCTCCGGACTCCAGCGGGTCCATGGCTTGGTCTGTGGGTCCTGGTCGTTCGGGTTCGCTTTGGTTCCGCTCGGTCCGCGTCATTGCTGCGTCATGGCGGCAGGTGATCCGAGAGAACGGCAGGTTCCAGGTAAACCAGGACGATTTGTCCCGGTGTGGCCCGGGTCTGGTACCGGGTCTGATACCGGGTCTGATACCGGTCCGCGTGTACAGGGTCTGGGTCCGCTCGGGTCTGGACGAACCGGGACAATGCGAAGACAAGGAAACGCGAACAGGAAAAACCAGGAAGAGGAGCGTGACTCCAACACCTGAGCTCCCATGATGCAACACGGAACAGTAGTTCCTCCTCTGCCCGGCCCTTCTGTCCTTTACAGAAAACTACTATGTAATATAGTAATAATCATTATAAACTTCATTTAGAACATGAGTAGGAATAAAATATAAAGGTGAACAAAAGGCAGAGAGAGATTAGACATTTAACCAGAACATTCCAAAAGATTCAATATATACAGTCAATAAAAACAAGTTATTCAATATATACAGTCAATAAAAACAACAGCTATTCAATATATACAGTCAATAAAAACAACAGCTATTCAATATATACAGTCAATAAAAACAATAGTTATTCAAAATATAAAAACAACAGTTATTCAATATATACAGTCAATAAAAACAATAGTAATTTAATATATAAAACCAACAGTTATTCAATATATACAGTCAGTAAAAACAACAATTATTCAATATATAAAAACATTTATTCAATATATACAGTCAATAAAAACAACAGTTATTCAATACATAAAAACAAGTTATTCAATATATACAGTCAAAATAAGTAAGTTATTCAATATATAAAAACAAGTTATTCAATATATACAGTATATATAAAAAACAGTTATTCAATATATAAAAACAGTTATTCAATATATACAGTCAATAAAAACAACACATTCAATATATAAAAACAAGTTATTCAATATATACAGTCAATAAAAACAAGTTATTCAATATATAAAAACAACAGTTATTCTATATATACACTCAATAAAAACAACAATTATTCAATATATAAAAACAACATTTATTCAATATATACAGTCAATAAAAACAACAGTTATTCAATACATAAAAACAACAGTTATTCAATATATACAGTCAAAATAAACAAGTTATTCAATATATAAAGACGATTCATTCAGTACATACAGTAGATATAAACAGTTATTCAATATATAAAAACAACAGTTATTCAATATATACAGTCAATAAAAACAACAGTTATTCAATATATACAGTATATATAAAAAACAGCTATTCAATATATACAGTCAAGAAAAACAACAGTGATTCAGTCAATACAGTTAGTCATGGAGTTCCTCAAGGCTCAGTTCTTGGACCAATACTGTTTATCTTATAAATGCTTCCTTTAGGTAATTTAATAAGGAAACACTCTGTCACCTTTCACTGTTACACCGATGATCCCCAATTCTATCTATTTATTAAACCTGATGAGTCCATTCAGCTAACTAAATTAACCCTAACTAAACTAAATTAACCCTAACTAAACTAAACTAACCCTAACTAAACTACAGGAGTGATTAAAGACATTAAAGATTGGATGACCAATAACGTTCTGCTGTTAAACTCAGACTAAACTGAAGTCATTGTGTTTGGTCCAAAAACTGTTAGGGATGTAGTGTCTAGTGAACTAGTCACCATGGATGGCGTTACCATGGAGACCAAAACCACCGTGAGGAATTTAGGTGTTATTTTAGATCAGGATTTATCATTTAACTCACACACAAATCAGATTTATAGAACTGCCTTTTTTCATCTGTGTAACATGACTAAAATCAGACATATTTGAACACAGAATGATGCAGATAAATTAATCCATGCTTTTATTACATCCAGACTAGATTATTGTAACTCACTTTTCTCAGGCTGTCCCTAAAAGTCTTTGAAGAACCTTCAGCTATTCCAAAATGCTGCTGCCCGTGTACTCACTAGAACCAGTATCAGAGACCAAATTTGTCCTGTGTTGTCGTCTCTGCACTGGCTCCTTGTAAAAGCTAGGACAGACTTTAAATCCTCCTCCTCACTTCCAAAGCCCTTCATGTCCAGACACCTACCTATCTGAAAGAGCTTTGAGTTCCATCCAATCCATCTACAGCACTACACTGTCAACTTGCGGGCTTGGTGGTTCTACAATCTACAACAGTCGGACGGAAGCTAGAGCCTTCAGCTATCAAGTTCCTCCATTGCAGAACCACCTCCCTGCCTCGGTCCAGGAGGACACACCCTCTGTACATTTAAGAGGACGAAGAAAACTGTCCTTTACGATAAAGATTATAGTTAGGACGGGTCAGACTTATCTGAGTTCATCTGATATAAACTTAGACTTGGACACTCATCAGGATACACTGACCTCCTCTCTGACCTTCTCTCTCCTAATCATCTTCTCCATTCACGCCCCAGCAAATACATGCAATGAAGACAAAAAGGATGATTTGTTTTTGCGAAAAAAAGTCTATTTTTTGTCTTAGTTTAGTTACCAGATTAGACACATGATGTTTGAAAGTAATTTTGTCACCGATCTAAATTCGCCTTGTCTTCATCCTTACCTGGGTCGTGGGGGCAGCAGCCTCACCAGAGGAGCCCAGACAGCCCTCTACACCTCCACCAACTCTTCCGGGGGAATCCCGAGGCGTTCCCAGGCCAGCCCACAGATATAATCCCTCCAGCGTGTCCTGGGTCGGACTCGAGGTCTCCTCCCAGATAGACACGCTGAAACACCTCTCCAGGGAGGCATCCAGGAGGCATCCTCACTAGATGCCCACACCACCTAAACTGGCTCCTCTGGACGTGGAGGAGCAGTGGCTCTACTCTGAGTCCCTACTGGATGTCTGAGCTCCTCCCCCTATCTCTAAGGCTGAGCCCGGCCACTCTGCAGAGGAAGCTCATTTCAGCCTCTTGTACTCGCGACCTCATTCTGTCGGTCATTACCCAGAACTCATGACCATAGGTGAGGGTCGGAACGTAGATCGACCGGTAAATTGAGAGCTTCTCCTTTCATCTTAGCTCCCTCTTCATCAGAACGGACCGGTTTAGTGTCCACATCACTGCAGACGCCGCCCCCCATCCGCCTGTCAATCTCCTGATCCAAACTCCATGATGTTTATATTCTGAGACTCTTTCAATAGTTGTACCATTACTAGTGGAGATAGTCTGATTATTGTAAGTGATATTTTTAGATGTAGTGAAAAGCATAAATTTGGTTTTACCTGCATTAAGGACCAGTTTGTGATTATTGAGAGCAGTTTGTAAGTCAGTGAAACAGTGCTGAAGAGATTCAACTGCAGAATGTGCAGAGTCAGAAATACAATACAAAATAGTGTCATCTGCATAAAGATGAATGTTACAGCAAGTGACAGTAGTTACAATGTCATTCATATACAGGGTCAATAGAACAGGTCCAAGGACTGATCCTTGAGGTACACCCTTCGTAACATAAATAAAGTCTGATTTAACATTAGCGAGAGTTACACATGGCTGTCTGCCTGTAAGGTAACTTTGAAACCATTTCAAAGCCATGGTATCAAATCCGATACTGAGAAATTTAGTTCAGAGAAATTCATGGTCAACTGTATCGAAAGCCTTTGAGAGGTCAATAAAAAGACCTGCACAGCCTTTCTTTTGATCTAAAGCCAAGATGATACGATTTAATAATAATAATGCATTAGATTTTCTATAGCGCTTTTCAAGTCACCCAAAGTGCTTTACATTATTGTGGCACTGGAGGCAAGGTGGGTGAAGTGTCTTGCCCAAGGACACAACAGCTCATAACTCAGACAGAGTGGGATTTGAACCTCCAACCCTTTGGTTATCGGACGACCCACTCTACCATCTGAGCCACGGCCGCCCGATTTAAACAAGTGTTGCAGCGGTAATGGTGCTATGCTTTTTTCCAACGCCAGATTGATGAATACTGAGGACAGAGTGGGGCATGTTGATCAACTATTGAAACAGAAATGGTCAAGGGCTAGATCCACATCAGGGACTGGGACAGTGTCATGAATATCACTGTTGAACAGATCGGTTAAGGCCTGCTCATTGAAATGTTTCAGGGTCCCTCTGGACACCAAATGTGGACCTAAGTTTTTCATTTTGGTTGTTCTAATACAAACTATTTGGCAATGATCCCTCAACCAAGTTCAAATCCTCCTGAGTCCAACATGTTCTCTGATAGGTACATAGACGTAGCGCAGGGGTCATCAACACAGTGCCTGCGGGCACCAGGTCGCCCGCAGGGACCATGTGAGTCGCCCACAGGCGTGTTCTAAAAATAGAACTAGTCCAGGTGTCTCCATCAGGTTGCTCATGACCTACCGGTGGCTCAGAGGTCCTTTCCAGTAGCTCACCAAGGGTCAATAATATAATAACACAAAGTTGATTCGTCACTTGTAGAACAGGTCTAAATTTCCACCCTATCAAAATTACAAGTGTCCTGCCCCCCTTCCCGAGATGAAATGGTCAACTAGCTGTTAATCAAACTTTTGCGCTGGTTTGCTGTCTGTCATTGGTAGAGGGGCAGGGCCTGGGGGCAGCAGGATGAGCCAGGTGCCGACAGTACTGACAAACGACAGTAAGGGGCAAAAAACATATTATTTTCACAAACTTCTGTTTGACAAATGTGAAAGACAAGTGTGCGTCTGATCTGTGCCGCGAGCCAGCGTCAGTAAAAGATGGAACATGGAGCGGCATTTCACCGAAGTTCGCAACAACTTTTCCCGTGATTCTCCGGTGGGAATCATTCTCCGTAAAAAGAAGGTAAAAAAGCTGAAAACTAAACTCCAAAAACAACAGTCACATGTTCACATCCTTCAGATATACAGCATGCAAATGCTTGTATTAGTTTTTTTCTACTTTTGATTTTCTTAATAAAAATTTGTTTCATATTAGCACTTTTTAACTATTATAAATGTTAAAACAAAGAAATGTAGATAATTAAAATGATAAATAAAGAATACAATGTTACACATATATTATACAAAATATGTGTATATGATCCCTGTTATAGATGAATGTCATCAATCATTAATAATAATCTATAAACTGTGCATACTTCGCTATTTCAGAAGTGTGTATCAAACTGGTAGCCCATCGTGTTACTCAGTACCCTTGAAGTAGCCCCCAGTTTCAAAAAGGTTGGTGACCCCTGACGTAGCGTCTAACCCGAACCCTAACCCAATCACAGATGACTTTGAGGGATCTTTTATATTTGGTCTGGTAGGATCAGTAATGACCTGTCACAGATTTATATTGTGAATTCCTCCTTTAAATGATCAGAGGCAGAGTTCAACCAGTTTAAGTTCAAATCACCCAATACCATCCACTCTGAGTCAATGTTTGGAACTAACAGATGGGCCAACGTGTCCACAGATGAAGTGGAGCAGATGGAGGTCTGGATATGCCAACCACAGGAAGACCAGGGTGAGTGCACTACACAGTCTTAGAGCTAGAAACTCCAAACACTTCACTGCTGTGACAGCATTAAGAACAGTGCAGTTGAAACAAGCTTTTATAGAAATAGCCTCACTTCCTCCTCTTGAATTTCTATCAGTTCTAAAAAGGTTCAAATCATTCCAGGCTATCTCAGAGTCATTCACAGAGCATCTCCACCAGGTTTCAGATAGAACCACAATATTAGGATCTGTCTGTGGGGTTTTCAGATGATCCAGTTGATCTTGTTGAATAATACTACTGATATTGAAGTGAATAAAACCTAAACCTTTCCTATTCTCAAACTCTGTTGGGTGAAGTTTAGGGTGTGGAGCAGAGTTGGATCTTGAATGAGCAGTGAGATTAGCACTGTTGACTTGATTTGGAAGATTAATCCATTCATAGTAGACTGTTTGAGTGAGTAGTTGTGTTGATACCTGGAGTGAGCGATAGGGGGTGCTGTCGTAGGTGACTCAAGGTGGAACAGTAGAGGAGCATGTGAGTGTCGAAGGCGGAACAGTCTGAGTGGACGTGTATTGTGTAGACAGTCACGCACGTGGAGGTGCCTGGGCAGAGAAAGCCTTGCAGGACCTCAGGGTGAGATTAATATTTTGAGACAGGAGGCAAGATCCTCTTATCTTCCATCTTATGTGGAGACGAAGAAGAAGTTCGGTCTATAGAGAAAGGCAGTGAAGTTGTGTGAATGCCAGCTATGTTCCAGTATCCTTTGAGCCATATGTGGAGCTGCCTGAGGCGGCCGAACATAACTTCGCCAAAAGAGGGGGGCTCCAGAGATGATACACTGACTATTTGACTGTGAGATGATGTCGGTGAGATGAATTCAGTCATTTTTGAGCTTTATTGACTGTTGGAATTTAAGGTCGTTTATTGCTCCAACATGAACTACAACAGCAGCACAGGCAGAGGGGAATCTTTGCAGCAGCTGTGGGGTGATATCATCAATTTGATTGGTGTCAGCACCTGGGTGACAAGCAGTGTAACATCTTTTGATTTGGACGTCACAAACCATAGATGAACCGACTACCAGAACAGAGTGATTGGTCCCACCCTTGTCGGGATGAGCCTCATTCCACAACCTTGACCCACGGGGACCGACAGACAAGTGGAGCACTCCTGAACCACACCCTTGCGCTGGATGCATGCGGCCTGTCTCTCCCTGTAGAGGATTCGGTGTTCAGGGATGTTCATGGAGGGCGCTTGGGGCTGACGAGACTGTGGGTTGGAGGGAGGTGTTGATCAGGTTGGCTGTCATGGCAGGCAGAGTGGAAGAAATTCCTGTTCATCCAAAGGAGTAAATCATTTTGTGAGGAGAATTTCGCCAGCTAGAGAGGGAGAGGATGTTTTCTTCTTGCACCTACTATGGCTGACCACTGGAATCCAGGGACTGTGGTTAGGAGTGGAGCTGTTGATCTTTGGGTTGGGAGTAAAGTAGCATAAAATAGTGGTCTTGTGCTCCTTGGACTTATAGTTCCATAGCTCCATCTGTATAATACAGGGGTGTCCAAACTTTTTTTAAAGAGGGCCAGATCTGATAATATGAAGATTACCGGGGGCCAGTGGTCCCTTCTGACATTTTTTAAATAGTAAAAATTACGTACAAATGCACAGTTCTATATGATTTTATTTTCATTGTCACAATATAATTTTTTTTAAAATGGCAATGTAACCAAATCTAAGCGACTCAGGTGTGAACAAATAAAAAAAAAAACAAAAACAATTCTGCCTTTCTTTCATATCTGGAGTCAGATACCATAGAACAAACTGTATGGAGTACCTTAAGCTTCCAAGAAGTTGATAAAAATTTTAACCCCATGTTAATTTTAAACATGACTTATATGAGTAATGCAAACTCTGTTAACATTTAAGCTTAAAACATGACTCTTGCTCTTGTCTTTCACAAGATCATTCAGAAAGTAATATTTTGTGTCACATCTACAGGTAC
>JAPQRQ010013173.1:0-15037 GCA_037367365.1 Apogon talboti
TTGATGGGTGGGGGGTTGAGCGGGGGGGGGGGGGGGGTCACTGCCAGGGCATAAATTGAGTGAACTTTAGCATGGTGATTGGATTAGTGGATTGTAAACAAAGGGTTATGTCTGTAAATATCATAATCCCTGAGCTGGGATTAAAAGCAAACAAATAGAAGAAAATGAATTAAGAAATGCGTCTAATACTCTTATGCAGTCTTTCCAGTTTGTTTCAGTTATATATTCAGTTTGTCATGGGCGATAAAACTAAGGACTTGTAACAAACGAATGAGAGCTGAAACATTTAATCGATTAAATTGTCAAATACTGTAATAATCAGTCTGTGTATGTATTTTAAGGAAAAAAGTCAAAATTCTGTGACTCTAGTTCATTAAATTTGACTATTTTCTTGTTTCTTTACATCTCTATGACAGAAGTCTGAACATGTTTGGCCAAGACAATGCATTAGGGGATGTAGTCTTGGACTTTAGGATACAGTGATTGATGTTTTTCATCATTTTCTGACATTTTGTACACTGAGCAAACGATCAACAGGTTAATCAACAATGAAAATAAGCATTAGTTGCAGCTAATATAGGGTAATGTAGCTAAAAATAATGATGAAAATACTCATATCAGGTTACAGTGAATGTCAGGTCATTACTTTTTCAAATTTAACCTTTACAGACCCAGAACTATTTTTATGGCAACTTCAAATGAATTTCTATGTGATTTATCACCACCTATTACAACATTTTCCTCTGCATGTTGCATTTTTTCAGTGAACATCAGGTATTTTTCTATATTTAATTCACTGACCATGTAGATGTTTATGAAATCTCAGAGTAAATTCATTAACTGAACATAAAAACTGGTGAATTGAAGCCTCAGAACATCCAAATGGTCATATCTGATGCCACTGACACCTGATTTATTTACATGTTTGACAGGATTTGGGGGTGAGTGGTGTAGAGGGTAGCACTGTTACCTGACAGCAAGAAGGTCCTGGGTTCAATTCTAACCAGGGACCTTTCTGTGTGGAGTTTGCATGTTCTCCCCATGTTTGCAAGGGTTCTCTCCAGGCACTCCAGCTCCCTCCCACCATCCAAAGACATGCACTGATAGGTTAATTGGTCAATCTAAGATGCACATAGGTGTGAGAGTGATTAGTTGTTCATCTTTATATTTCAGCCCTTCACCCATAGGTAGCTGGGATAGGCTCCAGCAGTGTGAAAGTTGAAGAAATCAGAGAGGTGTTTGTAGTTTTAGACTGTTGTTATTATGGTTAGAACATGAGAAATACATTCTAAAAATGTAAAGGTAGAACTTTACAACAAGTTATAATACTCAGGTTTTTCCTCAACATTAAAATACTTGAGTAAAATTAAATAAAACAGCAAAATACTGAAAAATTTAGAAGTGGCTCGCAACTCAACAAAAAACTCCTGACATGAAAATAATAACTGGAAAAGAAGTTGCTTTGGTACATATAAAGCAAAAATAAAAGTTCTAAACTGAAAGGTATGGCAAAAAAAAAGATGTCAAGCGCAGAGAACGTGGGCTAAAAAGACAAATATCTGTGACCACATCTAAAAGAGAGAGACAGTTAGACAGTGAGTGTCAGGACCTTTTCAATAACTGCACTTTTCACAACTGTACCTACACGATGATGACAGGAAACGTGGTGGTGACAAGGAAAACCCTGAGATGCCACACGTAAGGGTAAAAATAGGCCAGTTGGCACGAGAGACAGTAAGAGGGGGAGGAAAAGAATCCGAAAGAAGGGGAAATTGGTGCACAGGGTCTGTCTTCTTGCAGGGACTTTCTTCTGCAGGCCTGAGATAAGAAACTTCTCTCTTTAATGTTGGCGAGTTGTTAGATCAGTCTTATATTTGCATGCTCGTTTCACAGACAGAGGCAGAGAAATAATTAGAGTCAGTTTTTCCCTCGCTCGACGACAAAGGAAGCTGAACAATGACCTGTTTTGAGTTTAAACCCAGCGCCTCCTACACCTTTACAGCCGGAAAATCTGTCACATTTGGAAACCTGATAGTTACCACTCTGTCAGTAATAATCCCTCTGCTACCAGACATATATGTATGGTTTATCTGCTACTGATGCATGCATTTGGGCTGTTATGAAAGAGCTTGGCAGGAAATATTGATATTTATCATCTGTCAATTGGTTAGAAGACTATTCTTAAGCCTGAGGAATGACTGTTTAATCGGTAAACTTTGTAATATTAACACGGAGAAGCATTTTTATACACGTAGTGTAAAGTTACATGTAAGTCTATTTATTGAAACAATGCAAAATAGGAAGAAAATGTAACCTTGACCATTTTATACAGTGTTTGTGGGTATTAGAATGTAGATTTATGAATTTACAGGGTCACCTTAAATGTACCATCAAGTCTGTCAGTGCTCAATGTGTGTGATTTCAGAGTTTATATTGATTTTATTTAATTTTATCATATATTGCATCTGTTTTTCACTGACTGTTGATTATTGAATTTGGAGTTATATGTAACAGTACTGGGGTCCAACACAAATTTCCTTACCATAAAGTGTATCGTATCATATCGTATTGTATTGTACTGTATCATATTTACGAGGTGCCCTGAATGCATCTTGTTTCTATATGTGGTAAAACTCATAGAAGCAGCTCATCTGTAAAACATCTCAACACAGTTTTTTCTTACTACATGATTACTTTTGTACAAATGGAAGTGTTGTGTTTGTTTCTTCAGTGTGACGGGTTGTGTCATCTATACATATCAGGTAAAGATGTCGCCCCAGGATGAGATTTTTAATCCTCCAGTCTTCGGTTACATTCTATTGGTTTGGGTCAGGTTACTATAAATATAGATTTACTATTGGAAGCACTACAACTGATTGATGCTCAACATGACGGTCGAGTGAAAGTCGTTACCTGAAGTTCCTATGATGTTCATTGGCAGAAGTATTCACATCCTTTACTGATAATCCACTGTGTTTCCCCTAAAACTTAATTAAGTGAAACTATCTAAGTATTATCACCAAAGTGTATTTAAAGTATGAGACAGTAGTTCATTTTACTGCTGCTCATGTTTACAGTTTACAGCAAAGGTCATGTTGCTGTCGGGTAAGATCCATGTACTGTATATCTACTGTCCTGTCCACACTAAAGCAGGTATTTTGCAAAATAGATTTTTTTTCTCTACGTTTGGGCTTCTTGTCTACATGTAGTTCCCAAAAATACTTTCCAAAGTGAAGATTTTTAGGGAGAAATCGAAAAATGATGGCCTCACATTCCATTTTGCTCATGCCTATTGTTGCTTTGCACCTGAAACATCAAACCCAGGTGTGTAAATGACCTGCAGTAGATGGAGGTCAGAGCAGATACCTTTAAGAGACGGACCGGACCGGCCCGGTGTTATGGACAAATCCACTTCATATAAAGAATACACTTCCACAACCACAACCAATTCAATATTCAAGATTCAAGAATGTTTATTGTCAATATGTGGACATAATAAAATTTTTCTTAGAGGTTGTTCTCAGCTGGATAAATATATATACAGTATATATATATATATACTGTATATATATAAAACAAGACTCAAGACTATGTACATCAATATAAATACACTAAAGAATATGTATATCAGACTATGTACATTATATATAGAAAAGAAATGTAAAACACAGTGTGTACAGTCCAGTGCAGTAACAATGCAGTAAACAGTATGGAGAATGAATGCAAGTGTGTACATTTGTGTTCAGATAAGATAGCAAATGTGCAAATTTGGTTGGAAGTTGGAGAGTGCAATGCAAGGAAACTTAAGTTTTTATGACTGAACTTGTTGCTGCTTCTTCACCTTCATGACAGCCTCTATATTTGCTACGTCCAGTATTATTCACGGTGTCTACAGGTCGGACACTAATAACTATGGTTTGTGTGAATATTTGCATCAGTTCAGAGTCAGTTTTGCGTTGTTGTATGAAGAGATTTTATAAAAACCAAGGTTGTGTGGACAGAAAAAATATTGTGTGTATCAGTTTATACAGGACATACAGGCCTGTTTTCACCTTCCATATGATGCATTAAACAAATAACCCAAGAGGGTTTTTAAAGAGTTTTATTTTGCTTAGGACAGAGGACAAGTTGAAGCTCAGCTCATACAGAAACACTAGGTCCTTCAGCTTATTACAAGCATTAAAAATCAATACTTTTGGATATATGTGGCTTTCACTGGACATGAAGAGAAAGAAAAATCTGATCTGACAGTCACTAAAGCTGTCAGACACATTTAGTAGAGTAAAGAGTTCTATATTTGCTTCTAAGATATAGACGAGTAGAAGTTAAAGCTGCGAAAAATGACAATACTCACCCTCAAACTTGTATTTAACTGGTAATGTAAACCTGTAGATATAATAACTCCCTAGAAATATGTAAACATGTTCAACAGATGTTAAAAATGTACAGTATATGACTATGTGCATATGTCATATAACCTCAGTTTCCATTTCAGCAAAGTGACACTGATTTATTTTAAGGGAATCTAAATGTATACAAGTCACTCATTGATAATCTGTGACTGTTATTAGTAGATAGAAAGAGTCAGATCTCAGCATCACACACCGGTTTTATGTCTGAAAGTCGTTTTCTGACCAGACTGTCTCCATCGTCACCGGTTTGTCTTAACGGTCAATGATGTGGCTGTGACGCCCAGTCAGAGTTCACTGTTGGCCCTTAAGGACTGAAAAACGACACGTGCTGGGGCCTGCCCTCTTCTGCATATCTGCTCATTCATCTAGGCCGCTCATTAAAGCGTAATTACCTGTAATTAGTGAATCATGTCGCTTTAATGAAGATGTTGAAAGCCGTCGGAGCCAGAAGGGCTGCCCTTAATGCTGACTGATGTTCAAGATTAGTTGCAGACAGGAATTCAATAAAGGAGGACAGATTAATAAAAATTTTTTTTTTTTTTTGTAAATTTTTTTTCGCCTCTGCTGCCATTGGTGGGTTGTGTTATGTTTATATTTTGCATTAATTCTCTATTCCAGCAGCGTCAACACCTGGCTCTGGAGGGCAAGCGTGTTACTGTAACAGAGCAGGCTAATAGGCTTGGTGATGATGAAGCTGTGTGTGTCTGTGTGTGGTATTTGTGTCAGTTTGCTCTAATGTGAGCTGTGCTGAATGTTTGTGTCTGTGTGAGTGTGTGAGAGAGAGTGTGTGTCTGTGTTCCCTGGCGGCGTGGTGAGTGTTTAATCTGGTCTGGTGGCGTGCCGTTGGCCCGGCTAATCACAGTGTGTCTGTAGGAGTGCGCTGAGCCAGGGGAGCACGCCGTCGCTAACAGCGCCTGACAGACTCATTAGAGAGACCTGGCACTGAGCTAGCAAGACACATACACACAAAGACACACACTCCAACACTTTGAAACACACACAGTGGGAAAGGCACTCAGGCTCAACTGCGCAGACACTGGGATAAAATCACAGACTTCTGTTTTTTGACGTTCGCACATTCATTCACATAATCATCCGGTTCTGTCACACACACATACACACATTGTCAGCGCTTCCACGTGTGAGAACAAGGCAGGCGGTGACCCCTCACAGTCACAACCCAAACACAGACAAGAGCCCAAAGAGCATCTGGGAAAAAGACGAGGGGGGGCGTGACAGAGGGTGGGAAAAAAATGAGACGTGGTGAAGAGGTGGAGTAGAATGACTTAGCAAAGCTTTACCCCCACTCAGATGATGTTTAGTCAGGCAAAGGGCTTTTCAGACGCTAATTACCTGCATTCAGGTGCTCATCTGCATCCTGTTGAACCACCAGAAACCTGTAAAAAGGTACATTTTGCAAAGATGGTTTACTTCACTGCTTGAGACCCAGCAATGAGACCCAGCTTTCCCTTAAAAAACCAAAAATCCTGTCCACTGCAAAGGACATGCCATTAAAAAAAAATAAATATGTATCTGAAAAACCTGTTGCATCATCATGTTTCTAATCAAAACAATTATTTCATGTAAAAAAGCCCAAACTTTAACTTTTCCTAGGTCTCAGGAGGATATAGGGCTAATGCTAAGTTGCTTTATTTGCATAGTCTACCTACAGGAAGTGTGTGCAGCATTTCAGCAGCTTATATACAGTTTATAATATGTAATTTAAAGCTGCAACTCTCAGTAGTTTTTTGCATCACGGGGCAAAAATTCTATAATTACTTTCCAGTATATTATCATTCAAGTGGCCTGAGAGGACATGAGACTCCTGCATCTACTCCCTGGATGTAAAAAATGTATGCTGTGATGCTCAGACTTTGTCAAATCACAGGTGTTTTCAGACACGTAGGAGGACTGAATATGTGATTTGCAGCGATCAGTCGCCAATGAGACTGTATCAGATGCACCTCAGTGTGATCAAAGTTTAGACAAGCACCTTAGCTTTTCCATAACAGTATGAATCAGCATCACATCTGTATTCATATTCAGTCTGTGGGCTGAGAAGAGGCAGCTGCAGAAGTGTGATATGTATTTTTAATTCTGGTATTTTCCCATGATTTCATCTCCTGCAAAAAATGTATATGTGAACTGGACGAATTTCAATATCAGCCCAAATTTGAGTTGTAAAAGCTGAAGCCTTATTGGACCAGGAAGCATTTTACTGCACAGTCATAACTTTCCCTCTCCATATTTGACTACATTTTGCTGATAATACTTACATACTTCTACTTAATTCAGGTTTATAATGCAGACCTTTTACTTGTAGTTGAGTATTTGGGATAGTAGGGGATATTAGTAGCTTTACTCAACACTTAATATGAAGATTAAGTCTTGCAAGTGTCAGTGTTGGTATCAAGAGGTGATAACAGGCCTTGTCTGCAAATATGAGTCTGTAGTTATAAACTTATTTAAAGATGTACCATATGTGATGATCTATCTACAGATGGAAAGATCTGAATTGTTGAATCTTAACTTAATAAGGCGTTAAAGTGTTATAAATACACTGTAAATTATCTCACTAAGTGGACTGTAAAGTATAATATTACCAGACTTCATTTCTTTTTATTTCAAAGTGTGAAAATTAAAATTAAAATATGAATTTTACAGTTCTGCTGCAAATGAAGTCCGACAAACCCCTTTGACAAATTACTTAAGACTCGCTTGCTTTGCACTCATAGTGAGGTTAATTGCAGCTCAGCTGCAGCAGAGCCAAGTGGAAACATTAGGTTCGGCTGAATAACAGGTGAATGCAAAGCAGGTCAATACGTAGTCAAGTGTGGGCCTGCCAGCTGTTCACTCCCTCTGCTCTGCCACCGCACAATGGTGACACACAAACGCACACATACACACACATTCAGGTTCTGAACGCAAGAAACAGCATAGAGTTAAACATGTAAACAAAGCATGCAGCAATCTCTCTTTGTTTAATATGTCCCCCTCGTTTTGGTTCAGTTCAGTGAAGCATTGAAAGCACTCCAGAGCAGACACATAAACCAAATTAATAAATACAAGTAATATTCTGTACGTCGGAATAATATGAAGTGCATGATTTACTCCGTATTCAGCAGTTTTTGGAAAATACTGTGATTTTCTTGTCTGCGAGTCACGCCCTCCATGTGACATGAGCAGAATCCACTGACGAAGAGACAGAATAAGGAACTGAAACTGGAAAAGTGCATACACAAATCTGCATGTCCTTGTTTCTCTTTTGGTTTCTCCAGCCACTGTTATCCTTCACTTTCATTCATCCAGCTTTTTAATCTACTGTTGTAGCTGTAACTGAAACAAGTTTCGCTGACAACCTTGTTTCACCTAAAAGCCAAATCAAACTGTCTTTAATTTTCTCTGCCAGTGTACCGTGGAACAGGCCACATCTCTCCCTCCTCCTGCATCTCTTCTCTCTCTTCAGAGTACAATAGCTGTTTTGCTCTGCGCTCTCTTCCATTCTCTCTCTTTCACTCTTCTCCAGCACAAGGCTATGACATTGAGGGAATGTGATGTGATGTATTGTAGTGAATAATGTATTCTGCAAGGATTGTACTGAGCGCGTAGAGCAGATGGCAGCAGGTTGATCTCTAGGAGTGTGTGTGTATATGTGTGTGCATGAGTGTGTTTAATGATGATAGTGTGTATATGTGTGATGTCCGTATAAGTGTGTGTGTTGTAGCCCACGGTGGGGGAGGGGAAGGAGGGAGAGTGGGGGTTGTGTATGTATGTGTGTGTCTACATGAGCCTCCTTTGTGAGATAAAACATGCAAATGGTGGATTATTTTAATGCAGTTTTTTCTAGAGCCCTGAGCCTTAATCCCTAAAGCAGTTGAAATGAAAATAGTATATGTTTTCTTTCAAACTCCCTCTCTTGTTTTTTATTTTTTAATTTTTTTTAATATTCCCCAATAGGAATTCACAACTACCAGCTGTCTAGGAATGGCATCCTTTTGTGCTTTAATTTTCAATTTATTTTATTTACAGCCAAAAATGAATGATTACAGCCAAATATCAGTGAACTGACTAAAACCAGTCAGTCCTGAACATTGGAAGGATAGTGGTTGTTTTGGTTGGAGCAACATCTATCATGACAAGAGACCAGAGCGTTGTGTTTCTTACCTCGAGTGTGCTGCAGATGCAAAATGTGCACAATTATTGCACAAACCTAAAGGTCACACATACGCATGGATGCAAAAAAAAACAACACATGCATGACTCCATGTGTTAATATCCCTAGCAGTGTCTATTTTACATTGGACAAAAACTCAGTAACATCTGACTTTTGCCTTCTGTGTCAAAGGCTACAATCCAGGTCAACTGACTCTATTAAACCTCCTACAGAATGTCAAATTTCAGTATTCTTATAAGCTTATCAGCAACCACACTGTGCAACATGGATCTAGAACCCTGGGTATGTCATTTATGCAGACGCAATAAATGCAATGATGACATTTAATATTTACTATGGCATAGTGTCTTTCTGTGCTGCTGTAAATGTAAACAACAATGCTAAGCTAATCATCACACTGATACATATTCCCTGCAGATACTGATTCTGATATTCCAAATGACATTTTAGCCAAAAGCTGATGCAATACTGATTTTACTTGTGTTTCTTTATTTTGTTTTTTGGTGTTTTTTTTGTTATTTATACTCCTTAACCTCAGCATTTGCCAGCAATCCGGTCACCATTTTGTATTAAAAAAGTTCAAATTTCTACAATAAAACTTTTGTAAATATAGTCGTGTTATACTGTGTTAAGACAGCTTAGATTTTCTATTTCAGTTGAGTACTTTATTTTACAGTTTTCCATATCACCAAAACAAAAGAATCACCTTGATAGTGACTGAAGCTAAAGGGACTTCGTACTTGTTTAGTGTCATGAGGTCACATGACCGGTCCATTCAATGATCCATTATATTCCTCATCAAAAATGGGGAAAAATACCCAGAATAAAACGGCTTCAGCTAAATTCATCCTGAGGCTGTATTTTAGCCACATACTAAAAAGAAATTTTCTGAAACTAAAGCTTATTACCTTTCAACTGAGATGTCACTGATACATTTTAGCATGTGGTTCTTCAGTTATAAGGTTTGGAACTTTAGAATAGGTGAAAATGAACACAAATTAGGTGGGATGGAACAGTTTAACAAAGAAATATTCATAATAAATATAAAAATAATTGCTGTTTTAACATATTTCAGTCCTTCATGACATATTTGAATGAACACAGAGTCAGACATACAAATTTAGGAAAAGCCTTTAATTTAGCACGAAGAATGCAATTTTTGCCACTGCCACTGGTGAAAAGAGATCTGATTGGCCGATACTAATGTCTGTCTCATATACTGTATCAGTGCATCCCTAATACATAGACTAAACTCAAAATGGCATGGACTGTTGAAGTTAGTATTTTAGCTACATACACTTACATATTGTCTGAATCTGTACATCATTCATGCTGAATTTCTATTGGTTGTTGAGTAGATGTAGATCGAAGCAGCATCACCACATGAGATGCTCAGTCTAATTTTATAACAGTATCTGAATTTTGCCTCAGACTATGTTTGGCTGCAAGAGCAGGTACAATGTCTGTGTGTGAACCTGTTTTAATGTAAGACCACATGGGGACCAAAGATATTGTTACGTTTTGTCTTTTTTGACTACGGTCGTCCAACATCCCACAGCGTATACTGGCCTTAGTCATGGGTATTTATCACAGGGGGAATGATAGCAGAATTTTACAATAATGTACCTCTGCTTTTATGGATATAGAGTATGTTTTACTAGTTTATCTTATACTATAGAGACAACAACTGCAGGCAAAGAATTCCTTCTATGTGTTTACATTCTTGGTGAATAAAGCTGATTCTGTTTCTGATTCTGATAATTTGAAGCAGGAAAAAAAATAAGTCCACCCCTCTCTCTTGAAGTTTCCACACAGAAAACACATTGTGCTTTTCTGAACTTAACGTTAACTTTATGAACAATAAGATAACTGTTAACAACTAAATTCGATGTAATAAATACCTAAATAAAGTCCCTTAACATGACATTCACAGTAATGTGTCACTTATTGTGGAACTGAACACTTATTCTAGTTTTTAAGGTTAATGTTAACTATCATCAACAATTTCTGTCGATTCCAAACAGAAGTTATGGAAACATTTTCACCCTTTTTCTGACACAACGCCCTACTGTGATGTGTGTTGAAGTTCCAGAGGAAAATATCCAGGCAGGCATTTATTGTTTGGGTTTTTTTAACTCAAGAACAACAAGTTGCATTAAATCCACTGTATCCTGTTCCCTGACACAGCGAAATAAAAAACAGAAAGTGAGAGGTGTACTGACAGTGTGAAAGGAGTCGGCTTTTTTTGGATATAGAGTCAAAAAACTGCATTACAGCATGTTGTCAATAAAGATTTCAAGTTTATTTGCGAGGGACAATAATAGCAAGTAGATTTTGTAACAACAGGTATGTAATATACATGATATATGAACAATAGAAGTAATAGCAGGATAAACCAGGGGTGTCAAACATAGGGCCCGCGGACCAAAACCGGACCCCCAAAGGGTCCAATCTGGCCCGTGGGATGAATTGTACAAAAACTACACTGAAGAAAAACTCATTTTAGTTCCAAACTCAAATCTCCAAAATTTTAACAATGTAATGCACATGTGTGAATGATAATTTGAGGCATAATATAGTTAAATTTGAACTTATTTTACTTAAGAAATTTCAAGTTATTCACATTTTTTTGGGAAAGGATAGTTTGTATTTGTGCATTTTCAAACATTTTTGTAATTATTTTTTGCACAAAATAAAGAGAAACATTTGGAGTTGTCATTATTTATAGGGTATTTTGGTGTTATTTTACTGGTCCAACCCACTTGGAATTGAATTAGGCTGAACCAGAGTATGCTAACAACAGTATGTCTCAATAATAACAGGCTAAAGACTTCCACTCATATGGCTTTTTTTCACCAGATAAATTCAACCTTTGCTTTGTTTTTCGCTTTCAGGGGATAATCAGCCGCCAACATCAACATTAAAACACACACACACAGATGCACACATTTTCTCCAGTAAAAAGATGTCCCCTATAGATAGAGCTAACAGATGGTTGAATCTATTTACATTCACTTAGGTGATGAGTTTATATACTGAAGGTTATTCTGCAGTTCCCAGCAGCAGAAACTCTTTTGAGAGTTATCTATAGGAGGCTGAGGCATTGCATTGGCTCTGTTTGTGTCGGTTATACAACACGGGTATTATTGGAGGTCCATATGTTTCTTACTCATTCTCGTCCTCTGTTGGTAACCTGTCTTGGAGTTTCTTTCACACCTTTTACCTGCAGCCTCATCAGCGGTGGTGCCATGTGGCTGTAAAGTGCAAAGCCAGTTGGATGCCTGGCAACTGGCCCGCAAGTACTGTTACGGCACCGAGACTAGACGCCACAACAGCCGCAAATATCCTTTTTATTATATCCTCCCACACCACAGATGCAAGGATTGAAAAAGTCAAGAACCTCATTATTGCTTTTTCAGCGGAAGGGTTTTTATAAATTAATCGTTATCTGGAGTTAAAGAAAAAAGCAGTTGAACGGATGAGATTTTTTTTTTTTTTCCTTTTTAGAAATATCAAGGCTGAATCTGAGCATGTGTAACAAAGGGGAGAGGGAAGCTTGTAGTCCTTGTCTCTTTCATATTAGGGACAGTGAGCATAATTGAGTAAATGTATTTAAGTATCTGAGCGAGCTGATTCAGGCTCTCTGGGATGGTTGATATTGTACTTAGGAAGAATATTGCTCAAGGCGATTCATTAGTGGTAAATAATTGAGAGGCTCAAATAGTGCTAAGGTGAAATGCCTGTTATTATTTTATGGAGTTTGTGTTCTTAGGGCTCTTCAGTTTAAGAATATTAAAAATGCACAAGCCTTCCCACAAATTACTCACCCGAAAGATTCACAATGGGCCCTAATGACTAACCATCCATCTTCCATTGTTTTCAAGCTCAGAGAAAGTGTTTCGCTTCGCCATTATCAATTCTATTTCAGCTTCTGGTAATGTTCTTATATTTTATAAAAGGATGTTATTTTACCGTCATTCTTTTTGCTCATTTTGTTTGAGATAATTAAATCTGCATCTGCTATTTCAGCTGGATATTTAACACTGACATTTCATTTAAAAGCATAATATGCGACCATAGCGTAAATGGTATTCAGTCGTCTGTCAGTTTGGAGCGCACCTGCATATGTTTAACCCCAAAAGTATTCACGCAAATGGGTTTTAAGTTCAGTTTTTACCCGTTAAAAGCATACATGAGCATTGCTAAAGCTCAATCCTCTCCATTTCTTTTTCATTGCGTGCTTTCGCTCTTATCTGTTCCAAACTGACACCTTTATATGTTGGTTTTCCGGTGATGCAACCTAAAGGCCACTGAGGTTTTTATTTAACATTTATACACCCACATGACACCACGTGACAACCAAGAAATAGTGGAGCATCTCAGGGTCTTATCAGTTATTCACAGCACTGTATGCTTTATAATAGAGTCATGTGTTTAGTTCGTGGTCTGTGGTCCAGGTTTATCCTTACCGAGTTAACAGCTAGGTGTAGTTTTGTAGGGGTTTTATAAGATACTGATGGTTTTGCTCATGTTAGAGATGTGTCAATGGAGCCATCTGTCAGTTTATCATTCAGTCCATCAGATTATTCCTACAGCATTTTCTTCCATGGTTGCTATGACAGTAGTTACACAAATAAAGGTGTGGGCGATCCGGCCAGAAGATCATATGACGACCTTTTGGAGGAATCACACTCCACGGTCTCTACTTGTAGGTACAGCTACTTTAACAGGTTTCTCAAGGTGTCGTGATGAACTAGAGATTAATAAAACCATTTAATTGGTGCTGATGGGATGTTTTACACACTATTAATGTCTGCTGTTTGACTCTCATGGTGACCAATTGCAAAAAAAAGTGGAACTACTCACCTTGAGAGAAATAATAGCTTATAAGACACCATTTATAGTTGGTCTTCAGTTATTTAGCTTTATTTCTTCAGGTGTTTATTACTCACTTGAGCAGTTTCTAATAAGCTGAAAGATTAATTAATTAATTCCTGACACAGTGCTTAATGTTAAATTTTTGGGGGGATGTATCTCAGCAGATTAATCAGCTTTTTTTCTGCCCCAAACTATGATTATTATATTGGCCATAAAATCCACCTTTTGGTCAACGTCTACAAGAAGCACAAAATAAATCTGCTCATTGATGAAGTAAGCATTTTCCTAACTCCATATATATCTGTGTCTTATGCCATATCATAATTTGCCACACCCAGTTTCATAATGATATAGATTACTATTTTTTACAATACTCATAATAGCATAAAAGACCCCTGATATTGTATTTAACACAGATACTTTGGCAAAATATTACATTATTACACATCCACTTTTGGAGTTACTGTAATTCTGCGAATATCATTGTGGCTTTATTTCCGTCGCAGCAGTGAAACATGTTACACAAACTCCTGCAGTTTAAAGTGGACTAACTGAATACTTCCATTAGATTCTAAAGAAGCACCATAAACAGACTTAAATTCTCTTGCTATTTTAGCAGCATTAATGCTTTAATTATTCATAATGCAACACTGTAAATTACTGCATCCACACGGGTATGCTGCATGCTTGACGTGATCTGTATCTATTTGAATATATGAAAGGATGACACTAAAATTAATTAATGGGTGAATTGTAGCTCCCCTCTAAACTTGTTCATGCAGAATATCAACCTTTTTGATGTAGGTACAAACATTTTCCTATTTCTGACGCCACCCTCAGTCAATTTTCAGAAATCCATTATGTTTGCTTTTCCATAATAAGTATTTTCGGCTAATTTCCAACGTGAGGTAATGTGACCGTAAATAGTACATGCCAAGTTAAAATGTTCTGGCTCTTTCTCTTTTGTTACAATGATGTAAGGCATGGACTGGCATAAAACTATTGCAGCTAAAACAAATGGACAATGGGCTAGTATGGAATGAATGTCAAAAATGGAAACTACAGATATTTACTCATACAGTTTCTATTAGTTATTTTGTAAAGCCTTGTCTTTGTTCTGTTGTAGTGAACAAAAACCTTCTTTCACCCCTATATTTTGTTAATTTGCTATTTGTCATTTTCACTAATATCCTTGTAAGGTGCATGTGACGACATTCCAGCTTTATAAAGTAGCTCACATTAGAACCAGCCCCTCATTGTTGTGCATTCCTAAGCATTGCCCTGAGCTTTATGATCTGTGCATGGAGACGGTGTAAATCCACTCATGACATGATACTCCTTTAGTCTCAGGATCTTTGGCTCAGTGCCAGCATCAAGCCCCTCGTCTTGGTGGTGGTGGGGGGGTTGGGTTGTGTGTGTGCTTGTCAGAGTGTATAGGGGAGTAGGGAGGTGGGCATGGGGAGGAGGCGTGTTCGGGGTGGAGGGGATGTCAGCTCATTAACCTCCATTCTTCCTCCAGCACAGTGCTGGGTAGAGTCACTGTGTAAGTCTCATGTCATTACTCCTCCCTCTG
>JAPQRQ010013281.1:0-15028 GCA_037367365.1 Apogon talboti
ATGTGAAAGGACTTCCTCAGCACCCCCCACCCCCCCCCACCCCACCCCAAAGACAAACAAATGCGCCTCATTAAAGAGGCTAAGTCTAAGTTCTCAAACAGTGTGACTTCTGCTCTGGGGTGGAGCGCACTCATGGCAGCTCTCATGCATAATAGGGTGGGAAACATTCCACCCCAATATCTCTGCTGCAAGTTGAAAATCACATCTGCATGACCACCAAATTGACAGGAGAAAAACTGATCCATGTAACCTTCAGTCTCCTTGGGCTTCGACTTTATCTGGCTTTAATAGATTTTGGCAAGTATTCAACCTTCAAAAAAGTTTTCAAAGCTTGAAGGATGAGGATGTTTTGTCTTGATTTTGAGGAGCTGCGACTCAGCGCCCGTTAATGACGTGGGTTTGAACCTGAGAATGTCGGTCGGCATTAATTCTAACGGCTCGGTGGCTACTGTTGAAGGATAGTCATTCATTATATTTAGTGGAGTCCCTGAGTTAAGAAATGCACTGGTGTCACATGCACACATCATACAACTCTGTGAAAATACGACCAAACTGCAACTACTAATACATTATGTGATAAAATGTTAATTTACATCATGAACAAGGTGCACAAATGTTGACCCTGATCATAAAAAACAACTGTTTGTAATTAAATGGAATGTATGCTTGTAATTCTAGTTAAAATGATGACAACTGGAACAGGTTTACTGACAGAAGCCAGTGGTTCGTGAAGTTGTTATTCAACATTTGTTTCATTTATTTGTAAATTAAATCTCCACAGTCTGTTTAGACCTAAGGCTCCACTGGTGTGTACTGAGTTCAGAGGATTTGTTCAAAGTTTTTTTTACTGCCCACATACTTGGAATGGGCTTTAATAATACCATGGGAATAGTTTTGAGGTTTATTTAATAATTGTATTGATTTTAATTGTTCTTAAGTTGACTGCTTTTATATTTTACTGCTTGTATTTTGATTTTCTGCACCACACATTTAGTGCTGTATAGCCTTGGCAACTTTTGCAGCTGATATAACCTGTTTCTTAATTTTTCTTACTCTATTTGTGCTATTTGGAAAGAGCTTCTTTCTTTTCTTTTCTTTTCTTTTCTTTTCTTTTCTTTTCTTTTCTTTTCTTTTCTTTTCTTTTCTGATAATACCAATAACTACTATTATTACTATCATGAATTGGTCTGAAATAGTCATATTAAAGAGGCAATTTGCAGAAATTTTAATGAAGGTCAAATATCCTTCCACTGCAAATCCCACATTAAATTAGCAATCTTCTACATCTTGACCTGCAGATATTTACTCTCAAAAGTTTAGACTGAACATATCTATCACTATAAAATAAGTGCAGTGTGGCGTTTCTCTGTTTTTTGTCTGTTTCGAATAAAAAGCAGTGGCATCATTATTTTTGCAAACAGATAAGTGTGACAGTTTGAATTAGTTGATAATGTCATTATTTTTGGACACTTGTACATGTTCAGTTAATTAAATATAAATAAATACCCTGGAAAAACACCCACAACAATAATAAAATAAAGGGCCTTGAATTGCTTAGCGAAGATTAGATGAATAGAAAAAAATGATCTGGAATCCTTAGTTCACAGTAAAAACATCTTTTAGTTTAAATATCAGTCAAATTACACATTCTCAGACAAATAAAATGTAAAATGTGGACTTTAAAAGTTCTTCTAAATCTAAGATAACAGGTGCAGACTGATAGAAAATGATAGAAAACCAGAGTAAATACAGAAAACACTGCTCTGGGCTGACTATAACCTGTGATAGTGAAGATAAAAACCAATGTGTCTTTTACCAGCATTAAATAGGATGTTATGTTAGGCTAACCCTAACCCAAGTCATGTCAAACATGCTAACTTTGGCGAATATGATCCTGCAAATAAAAGTATGCTTTATTCTCTCAGATGTGTGTATGAATGACACTACATCATCACATTTAAGAAGGAGGCTGATGGTCTGTTAACCAGTTAAATAACACACATTGACTCGCACTTGTGTAGCAGGATGATGTGTGTGAGTGTAATGGTTGTAAAGGTCTATGAGGATGCGACAGAGCAAAGCATCAGAGGAAACCAACAGAAAAGAGAACAGAGGGGGTGACTATTGGGGTAAACACAAAAAGAGCTGAAACATAAAATGATTGTAACCAAATGTGATCATAATAGCAAAAAAAATAAAGTTGAATATACAGTACTGGGTAGAAGTCTTAGCTTTGTTGTTTTTACATGGTTGTAATGACAACAATATCTATTTCTCAGTCTCTTTAAAAAAACACAAGGAAATGAAGGATAATATTGCGCACAGAATTAAAAACTAAAATCAATGTAAACAACATGGATTCTACTGGAAACAGTGGGTATAGAGTGTCATGTAAATTATGTTATGTATCATGAGTGACCTAATACTAATACTATGTGAAGTTTATACAAAGGTGTAAATGAAATATAACATGAATGTAAATAAAAAAAAACACTACAGAGGACCAATATGTTTTCTATGTATATAAATACAAAAAATAGAGAAATTCTGATGATGAGGAGGAAGATTCACATTTAATTCAAAAACACAGTTTCTCACCTAAACATTGGTACTTAGAGTTCTCAGGAGGTAAACCTTTCCTTTTTTGTTCTTTTTTGACCCTTTTCTATCATATGTCAAACACCGGTTTTTTCACATGCATTAAATAATATCCTTTGTCTAATCGTTTAATTGAAACATTATTCAGGGCGACAAAACAATGCTGATATAAGAGACATTCCTGGGCTTTTTCCTGTGATTTCCATCTGTTTGCGGATAAGCTGCTGTGGTTTGAAGCAGCAGTACCGCTGTGCATTTCCCAGCGGATGGCAAATAAAAGTACGTCGTACACACCTTTGAAGAGCAGCGAGTAAAGGATCATGCAAATAGGCAGAATATTTCATGTTAGGGCCAGTCATAATGACAAAAGAAAAAAGGCACACCTTTTAGTTTCATTCAGCAAAGCTGCTCCATCGTTAAATAGTTGCTGTGCAAGGACCTCCTGGGAAATTAAAAACATATTGTGCCACAATTTCCCTGTGACTCGGAGCATCCCTGGGGAGAGCACTTTTAAAATTTCTAATAAAGGAGACTTGAAATTACAGAGAGGGGACCTGGCATTAATTAAAGCAGGGATTTCAGCAGGTCAACGTCTCATATTTATCTGTTTAGACCCATGGTTTGGTCGTCTGTAAAGACTGTTTGGAGTATTGAGGTCACAGCTCATGGGTAAAACCAACATGTGGATGTTCTCAGGTATGATACAGAGATGATTTATGTTTTACAATAAACTAAAATCATAAGGTGATGAAAAACATGTCGCAGTGCAGCGCAGGGGATCGGCAGAAACACAAAAGTAAACATACTTTTGGGTTATTTTCCTTAAAATCTCATGGAGGGCTGTTTGCTCTTTAATTATCAGATTTGACTGTTTTTTAACCGGTTCTACAATGAGCAAGGCTTTTCCTCTCTGATTGTGCTCTTATTTCTGCTGCACCAGTCTACAAATAATCACTCATCCACTGCCTGCAGTTTTATAAGAGGAAAAGCACCAGTAATTTACTGTGTTCGTCCCGAGCAGACGCCCAGCTTCTATTTTTACTGCAGCTAAACCTTTGGCTAATGCTGTGTCCAACTCGGTATGTTATAATCATAAAAAAGGACAAATTCATACAAAAGATGCCACTAGTTCCCATTGCTGGGGAACTTACAGTATGAGTTAAGTCTTAAAAAAGGACATTTGCATTTTCTTAAATAAATAATTACGGTCCTCAGAGGATTTATCAAGTTGACGTTTGCACAGAGACTTGTCATGTCACGCATTTAACCGATTACCATTAAATCTTTATGCCTTCATCTCAGCTAATAAGTATTTCCCAGTGGCAGGCAGCAAATTGGCAGAGTATGAGGATGAGGGGATTTGACCAGATCACTCAGAATCACACAGGAAAATATGGAAATGTATGGACGCAAAATAAAGTACAACTTTTTCCAACTTAACATCAAAACTCACACAAACTCATAAGCAACAGTGGGTTATGTCAGTGTGGGTTTGACAGGCACAGGGAATTAGTTTAGATTTAATGAATTATTAATTGTGTTGTGCATGTGCTGTTGTAAAACTGGAAAAATTAAATATGCACCTAGAGGAGGAAATGATTGTTTTATCCAGAAGAAATAACCGTTCATTTTACATTATACAAACTTTACTTATTACCTTCTGAAAGAGGTTCTGGAAGTGTAAAGATTTACCTGATACTCTGGTACTTATTAGTAATGGGAAGTCCAATTCTTTTTACTGATTCAGTTCTTTCAGTTTGTTCATCTGTGATTCACTTGATTCACCGATTAAAAAAACAGAATAGGGTTAGGGTTGCCAAGTTGCCAAGCGTATGCCTAAACCACTACATCAGTCCATGACTGTTATATATGTAAATGAATGTGTTGATAAATCAGTCATGTTTTTAGATACAGAAACAGAGCCTGATGTCAGAGTGTTGGTTCAGTCGAGTAAACGCAGAAGAAAGACGTTGTTACTTTCGCCTCTGTTATAGTAACAGTCCATGGTTGCATGACTTTAATTACATTGTCTGTTTGGCAGAGTAGTGCCACATCAATCTTATCTGCTCAGCTGCATGCAACATCCTAAACCTCAACAAAAAAAGAAGAGCTCTCAGCAGACTTTGTCTTTGTGAGTTTGTTTTATCACTGCAGACCTCCACCTTTTCAGTCCGATATTAAAGGTTTGGACTGTTGGATTGGAGTCCACGGAGAGTAAATAAAGGAAAATAAAACTCCATTTAAGTTGTTTTTCATATCACAGTTTTAGTCCAAATTCACATTATTTTGATTTTACATAGCTTCATAAGACAGTGAGTCTGTTTACATGACCATAAAAGTCTGATAATTGTAATCATCAGATTTGACACGTTTACATGCACTTAAGAAATACGATAATGGTAAACCCTGGCTTAGACGCTCCAGTTCATTATTGGATTTCTTTCGTACATAGGTAATGGTGATAGACTTAAACTTCCTGTTATTGTTTTCCGCTCATGTTTAACTATATAACTTCCATTTTCTATGATTTTAACTGTGTTTCCGCATGCACAGATGTAAAAGAATGAAATAAATCAGGTTAACCTGTATACATGCAGGGAGACATGGGAGTACTGGCACGAATCCAGGTGTGTTAATTTAGTTTCTCATAATCAGATTACAAACAGATCAGATTATAATGTTAACATGATCACTTTAATAATCCGATAACTGCAGAAATCGGATATGGAGAATTAGTGTGGATGTAAATGGGCTCAATGAAAGGTGTAACTGTTGATCTGCATGTAAACTAAAGCTCCACAGCCTGAAGTAGAGTTTTGGGGGGTTTTTTTTATCAGTTTTGCTGATACAGTTCTGCTTATATTACCACCATACTCATCATTAGGTCGTGATAAATTCCCAATCAGTCACTTTGACAGTAAACATGCCCCTGATTCCAGCCGAGCCATTCTGTTTGTTTGTGTTTTGCATTATAGATTGGGTCTTAACTATGTTTGATCAAGCTTAATTGAAGATAAGGCCAACTTTATCTTCAGCTCAACAAACAGCAGGGTAGAGCCAAGTGAGAGTGATGGATGGTCCCTCCAAGCTCCTCTTGTTGTTTGTTTCATCCCTGGCTGTGTTTAAAAATGACCCTTCAAAATGGTACCAAGGGTGGAAACTAGTGTTCTCGGCTGCGCTGGAGGAGGACATGCTTGCTTGGGTAATCTTTTACCATGGCTTTTACAAGGGCCTTTCTTGGCACCAAGGCAACCCTTCAAACATCAATATGGGCTGTGTGCTATCCCCTTTGGGTAGGTTCTGTTGATGGCTTTCCGTCCCTATATGAGGGCTTTTCTGGCAGAGATGGAAGTGCCATGGGGACACGCTGACATTGATTTCTTCATTCCAATGCACACGCTGATGTATTGACTGTCACTGATCAGTTAGTGACATTGTATTTGCTGTTGTTTGGTGGAGCTGAAAGGCACAGAGCTGCATTTTATCAGAACAAGGCACTGAGTCAAGGACCTTATTCATGCATTTCAGCTGTTTTCTTTTTCCAGTTAAATCCGCTTCTTTTGTTTTTTAGCTGGTGAAATGTTTCAGGATTTAGTTTAATAATAATACTGAAGGAGTTTATGTAGTAGTGATATTCCAAACTCTCAACAACACGGGGACGTCGTACCAGAACACACTTAGGACCAAAACCACCAACGAATCAACTCTGTGTATCATCAAACTGTTTCACTCACTGAATAAAGAATAAAACTCATTGTTTACTCACATCTGTATTATGGTTTGATCAAGTCTTCTTATGATAATTATAACTCATAGACCCTTGACACTCACTCAAAATAACAGTCTTATATGCTTCATGTTCTGCGTCAGCTGATAGTTTACATTATACTGTAGCTCTATTAGCTTAGCTCTGTTTTTAGACTAAAACAGCCACAGTAAAACCACTAATCCCCTTTGTTTTCTGTTGGTTTGTGTTGTCAATAACTGAACTAAAGGTCTGTTTGAATCCAACAAACAAGGTCAGAACTGTCACAGTTCAGCCTGAACCGTGGATCAACAAACGGAAACTTACTAAGGAAAATAACATCCCATAATAACTTTTGTCCTTCATAAGGCTCAGAATCAAACTGACCCGTGTAGAAGAAACACTGACATTTACCATCCAACTCTATTCTGTACAGTGGACAAAACAACAACAGTGATTCTAGCTTTGATCATTTCGTCACTTTCTTTGACTCTAAAAGTTGTTTCTTCGTTGTTCTCATCCCATCTGGTCACTTCCTGACACTTTGGTCAAAGGCCCTGTGGTGTTAGTTTTCCTCACCATGGGCAGAGTAACTCACTACTCCCTCTAGTGGCGGGAATAAATTCCATTTCACCTCTGTACAATCAGTCCATTGGCATCTTTGGCACAACTTCACAGCTCTTTATTCCAAACACTATACTGATAATTTTAGGTCATTTTTGGATATTTTCAAGTAGAATTACTACGAATAGCCCCTTTAACTTACTGTTCCAGATATAATGACATCCAGTGTGATTATGACAAGTGGCTGAGGCCTGTTCTCCTCTGCTGTCAGTCTTTTCAGTGCAATCAGCCACTCATGTTAAAAATGTCATTGTCGACCCTTTGAAGGGAAGTGACCCACGGAAAAGGCTGCTTTTGTCTCAGTGTTGAGATTCCCTTAAGCAGGGCATCGTGATCATAACTTAGTTACCAGCATCGTCCCCTGCTAATCATAAGTCATGCTAAACACATAATTCAGAGGCAGCAGAAAAAGGTGTCTTATTCCTTCAGATATTTTGCAGTTTGTTGTCAGAGTGCAGCTAAAATAAACACACTCTGTTTCTGACATCTGTCACTGTGAATTATAGTTCTCGGGAAGAGTTGCAGAAGTCACAATTCTTCTTCTGGGTTTATGGCTTTGTTGTTTGTTATTATAAGTCATGCGTTTTTAGTGCCTGAGTGAAATCTGATGGCTTCAACACGTGCACTAGAGGGAGGAAACACACTGCAGCTGCTTCCCGCCTCCAGGTGAAGCTCAGACTGTGTGTCAGAGCTCAGATGAAGGGCTCCCATTGACCTTGTAGTAGAAGAGAAATTATTCTACAAACCTGATGATGGAGTATAAAAATGTAAAAAGTCAAATAATCGCTCTTTACTCATGACTCGTAAATCTGCTAAATTCTCAAAATCCAAGTGGCGTCAAGGTTTTAAATGCTAGATGTGAAGAAAAGGTGAAGCCTTTATGCTAAATCATTCCACTTATTCCCATCAAAGCGGTTGTCATTGCATAATCACAGGTAGCTTTGGGCTTGGCTTTGTGTCGGCTGAACGTGATGAAATTCCTCCCAGTTGTATTAATGGATCTCAGCAGCTGAGGATAAGGTCAGAGTCGAGGCTACCTCCTTTGAAATTGATTTGACACAGATTCATCCACATGGAGCAAATGTGTGTTAAAAATGCATGGCTTTTTCGTGTTTTTAAATTATAAATATTGAAGCTATATTCACCAGTGACACAGGGAGTAAAAAAAAAAATGTATTCCCTTTTTGGTAGCTGCCAGTAAAAGTGTGTATAATCTGTTTATGTTAATATTTAATAATATTTTGCATTTTGTCTTTAATTTCTGTGTTATTTTCCCTTGTTACATGAATAATAAATGCAATCATAGCCTACTGATATGATTGTCAGGAGCGATAAGCTGTTAGAACTGTTGATATGTGTTGATAAGTTGATCTGGTTAGCTAGCAATTTGGGTGGAATTAGGCTAGACAATGTCATAAAAGTGAATGTTCGATTTGTCTTCAAAACCTCCCTGTGAGCTGGTGAATGACCGAGAGAGACGGAGACAGAAACGACAGCTGACAAGTTAACACCTGCACTGCCCAGAACGGTGCCGGTGGGCCGACCGCAGCAGCGGCTAGTCCCTCGTGCTACTACTAACACCACCGCTCCTCCTGAGGCTACTCCAAAGGCAGGTGCAGTGTCCTTCACACCACCCAAGAATTATGCATTCCCTGTTCCAAATCCACCTGGGAAACTCGCTTCTGCAAAGCCGCCCGGTCCAAAGACTGGCTGGAATACATGCATTGCATTGGCGGTAATGGTGTAGCATGAGGTCCGTTTGTAGCCTGTACAATTGCTCCTCATAGACACTGTAAAATAGCCTTTAACCCTTCAGGACTCTGCCCGTTTTTGCCATACCTGCTTATAATCATCTTTTTAGGCACTTCACGTAACCTGATAACCCATGTGTTACATATCAAAATGTGCAGAACATTCTCAGCTATCAGCAGAATAAAGACTCATCTGTGCTGGAACACAGCCATAAAATGTTGGGCCCTGAAGCTGAAAAATTAGAATTCCATTTTAGGAAAAAAGTGAAATAACTTGTGGAAACACACATGTACTATGTGTAAGTAGAAATTTGGACATTACAGACTGATGTAGTCATTTGATTTGTCCACAGAAGTGGTGTCACCTGAGACCCAGCAGTGCATTTTTGTTGTCTGTAGGAGATAAGAGTTTCACAGCTTTACTTAATAAAAAAAAAGCTGTCCACTGCAAAGAACATTCCATAAGAAAAAAAAGTACAAAAATGTATCTGAAAAAACTCTTGCATTGTGTAGTTTCCAATCACGCAATTATTTAATGTAAAAAAAGCCTAAACATTTACTTTCCTGGGGCTCAAGAGGTTATGAAAAATAGCCAAATAAATCAATAAACAATGCCTAAAATAAAAAATACTAGCTCTAACCAATGGAGGGTATGCTGCCTTCAGGGACCGACCAGATAGTTTATAAACCTCAAAAGTCACCACAGATAAAACAGATGTCTTCTACACAAAACAATGATATGAATGGATGATTTCTATGCATGTTTTTTTGGTGGAGATATTAAAATGAATGTGTGGTTTCTAGCGTTTAATGTAAGTGAAAGTGTTTCTGTGAGTGTGGTCCAACCTATCAAAGTGCAACATAATCTGCCTACCGACAGGGCCACATTTGGCACAGTGTAATGAACATGAATTACATAAACCACATGCACACATAAGCACTCATTTTGGTCCTAGTACATTTAGGCCTAGTACAAAAAACAGCAAATGTAATCTTAAAAATAGTCAAGTAACAAGTGTTATGAAGTGCACCTATTCTTCTGTCACCTATTTCCATTTATTCTCATGTTCTGTGTCAAGCCAGTTATTATGAGATGTGACTGAAGAGAACATCCAGCCCTTATTCAAAGGAGTATAATGGTGTGAATGAAACTGTAACTTCAGCGGAACATGATATGCCTATAATGACTTTTGATTTTGCACAGACCTCTTGATTAAGCTTTCATGATTGATATGAGCATGCATAGATTATATTTTTTTTACAGGAACTATTTTTTTTAAATTTCTATAATAGGAAAACCATAAGCGATCCACCGGAGCTTCCCCTTCAACCTCCCAGATTATTAATAAATGAATATAAGAGAAATTCTAGTATGTTTGTTTATTTATGTCAGTCCTGCGATCAACTGGCCACACATCCATGGTGTAACCCGCCTTGGCCCATAGGTAGTCATGATAGGATCCAGCATCCTTGCGACCCTCATGAGAAATAAGCAGCTCAGAAAATGCATGGATGGAAAACCTACTTCTTGTGTGAGGTGGAAATAATTTGGAGTCATTTTCAGAGTCTGAGTACTCGACCTGCAGCTTCTAAAGCCATAAATCCATCATCTGGCAGCTTATTATCAGTTTTACCAATCACAGACATTTAATAATAGTGTCAAAACCAGTTAAATTGGATTCATATTTCCTGCTAATCTGATGTATTTGTGAATTATATTTTGAAATTACAGATTTCAACCATCACTTTTTCTTTTTTAGAGATACATGGATTTGCATTCAAGTATGGTTTGTAAACTGGAATTGTGGTGCGTTCAAGTGAAGCTCATAAATTCAGAAATCTATCATCATACAACCAGGAAACTTGTTTAGAATGGGGTAGTAAATGTATTTTCTTAATTGAAATAGTTGTTTCAATGCATCAGTCATTCCTGCTTCTTGTAGACGTGCTCTCCATAGTTGTTTTACTGCAGTGTTTTTAATAATTAAATACTGAAATCATACCCAGTGTGCATACTAACGTTCTGGCCCTTGGACAAATGGAGTTGATAACCCCTGCTCTAAACCTTACTTTGTAGTTTTCTTAAGAGCTGTATATTTTTCCTGTACATCAATAGTTCAGTTCAATCAGTGTTACCATGTTGGTGAAGTACTCCATGCCCCATGATACATCACTTTTAATAAATAAAACTGTATGTGTTAATATTTAGCATATAGCATCTTTCAGCATTTCCTCATTAGCAGAGTGGTTGTGTTTTCAGTGTGTTAGATGTATAATTTTAGCATCCAGCTTTCATCCATCACCCTTTCACATCCCCATATCCACCCTCTTTTCCTAACGTAATCACAAAAGGCAAACTCCAGGCTCTAGTAGCTCAAAAACCCACGCCGCAGTGACTAGTTTTAACACAGAAGTGAGGTCACAGTTTAACCTTCCAGTTCTGGTTAGATTTCATGTTTTGTTATATGTCGTTACATAAAATAAAATCGACAAATAACCCACTTGTCAGCCTCATCGTGCTACTTTTGGATGATGTTAACTTCTGGGTTACAGTAGAAAAATATGTGACTCTATCTGCTCTACATTGTAAAATAGTGTTGCACCTATTTCTGTTTCTCTCTCATCAGATAATATATTATTTCATCATTATTTCCAAGTCAAATACATGCAGAAAGATACCACACAAACTATCTATTCAAAGGAAAAGATGAAAATTTCCCTTTCATTAATAGCCTGAAGTAAATATTGTTTGACAGTAATTTAAACAGTGGATAATGTGCTCCATTTCCTGTCATTTTCCCTTGTTCCATGGCTTGTTGTACGTAATATGTGTAAATTTTCTGTCCAAAATTCTGTACACACATCTATCATCCTCCTCTGTGCCTCTTCTTGAGATCTCTACCATTTTTTTTCTGACTCAAGCCACAGATTAAAGGAGAGAGTATTTTGTGTTTTGTACAAACAGTAACACCTTTCGAGGCAAAGCTCTGATTTGTGATTTTGGTCTAAATATGATTGAATCCAATTGAATAGTGGGAAGCACAATGGCCTCGATCATCACGACCTCTGCAGCAGTTTAGTCATGTGTACAGTGGCACAGAGTGACTCTGAGGCTTTGACTCTAAATAACAACAAACAGCTTCACTGTGAGTAAACTTCAAGGAGACCAAATGCACATTGACAGTCAGGGCTGTAACCACAGGAAGCCTTCCAATATTTGGAGGCCCTATCTCAAGCGAGTTCTTTAAGTGACAGTCAGAGCCCAGGCAACAGGCCATGGAAGATACACAGCCCGACATCAACTCTTTCTAATGCTCACGGAGCTTTGTGGCTTCTCATGCAGCATTTCTAAACTGATGAAATGTTCACAAAAAGTGCAAAATTAAAAATGAGGTTGCTGTATCTTTAAGTGGTAAGAGTCAGCAATACATTCTACTTTCATTGATAATAAGACCTATTTTTTGAACAATCCTCTCCAAACATTTCATGGACATTGAGTATATGGTAAACATTCATAAAAAGACTGATAAAATATGTATTTGTTTCTTGCCCTTGAAGTTTGGAGCTTCACAGGCTTCCTGGAAGACATCCTGTGGTCTGATGATCCCCATTTGGCAGAACTGGAGTCCACATGCCAAACATCTGGGCAGGTGGCATCCAGCCACTCTGCTAATAGCAGGCCAGATATCTGGCTGGTCTTTGATGTGCAGACAGGGATTACACTGGTCCTCTGCTCTCACTCTTAATAACCTGGTATTAAAGGGGCATCAAATCATCTATAATCTTTATCGACCTCCATTGGTGAACGGGGGAGTTGCAACAACATTGATGGATGAGCCTCAGGCATAGGCAACATGGAAGACAAGTGAACCCATGCGAGTAGTGGTCTATGACTAGTGAAGAAATGATATGTTCGATGCTTAATAGTGGAATAATTACACTGTGTACCAATGTTATGGCTTTGTCCTTTGTCAGAGTGGGTGTACAGTGACGCCACTCACTCATTTATTGGACAATACTTCAAGAGAGTGTGTGTTTAGTTGAAGGAGCTGGTGGAGTTACTGTTCCAGAATTGAATAAGCACTTGAAAGTGAGTTTTTAATGCCAGAAATGTCACCACCTAAATTTTAATCATTAACTCTTAGAAATTAATCATCACATCTATCAGTGCGCTGCAGATACGCTGCACAGTAATGTGGTCATTTTGTCCAGTCGGTCAAGGACAGGAGCAGCAGTCCAAGGTTTTCAGTTCCTGTTCCATCTCCCAGCCCTTTGTTCCATCACTCCATTATCTCCTTCTTTAACTCAGCCATTTGAGGGGACTGTGATTAGAGACCAAATTAAACTGGGAGTGGATAGGTGTGCAGTTTAAGCCTCTGCTGCCTGCTAAAGTTCCTTGGGCTCTGGCTTTAGATCCAGCTTAGTCTAATGGACTGTGAGATCTGCTTTCGACTCAAAACAAGCTCTTCTGCTTGAGCAAAAACACTAATCAGACTTGTTTACTTGGATGATTTATGTAGCATGAAAAACACGAATCCCCATGCTCATAAATGTTACACGGTTGAGAGCCCGATATTGTTTCACTGTTGCACTCACCAGAAAAAGGGCTGTGGAAAACTCAACCCATGAGTGGATAAGTAACTGCACTTATTGCACCATCTTGTGAATAAAGCTAGTGTTGCATGTCATTAGGAGTCCCAGGACATTAGAGTCTGACAGTGGGGAAACAAAGGACAAAACACAATTATTTATTTTTATCTCCTGCATCAGCCATATTTAATGCAACACTTGCGATCAAAAAGCATTTGTTTATATTGATACATGCACTCAGCTACAAATAACTTGTCAGAAAATGACATGAGGTTGCAGTCGATATTTATTTGCAGTTGTATCTCTCTCGCATCCCTGAAGGGACACCATATTTTATATTGATGGTTCATGTCAAGAGATAGGAGATCCTGCTTTTCCTCTCTAGAAGTTTCATCAACCCTAACATGTGGCTCCAGTCCAACAGATATCATTTCCCCAGAGTTCCCTGGAAAAGAAAAACAGCCAAGCAGGTGTCTGGGTTATGATGAATACTAAATAAAAGGTTGGCCAGGGAACTGTGACGGCGTTCCTTCAGCGGCAGTTGGGTGAGAGTGTTTGTATTTTGGAGAAGGTGCCAGAGACGTGGAGAGTGGTTAGAGATTGAGCGCTTAGGAAATGAAATCCTGTGTTAATAACAGAGGTACCTTAATTAAACCAGAATATCTGAACGGCTGCAGAAAAACAGTCGACAGTTAGACAAATGCCTAAGGCAGGGCTGTTCGGAGTCCGATGCTGAGCTCAGGGCACATTTCTCCTCGGCCATATCAGCGTCTGCCGTACAGAATAGCTGAGCGGACCTCAGAGCAAATTGAGGTGAAGTGGAACAGTAAAGCACACTTTGCTCATGTGTGGTGCGAAATCTGCTCTTTGGCTCTATCTTGAGTGCTCCATTAGCTCATACATTCACCATGACTGTACTGTACTTGTCTCATCTGATCCATACCCTTGAGCTCTGGAGTGGAATAAATAGCCTAAACTCGTACCCAACCGCCATCGGCCAAAAAAATAACCACGGCTTAACCAGCGGCGCTGTTCGGATTTGAGGGGGCGGATCCTGAATGACTCAGATGACCCAGAGCTTGACAGGAACCCCTGGAACAAGCACAGAGTCAGACAGTTCATTTTTATTTTTATCAGAGATGTTTTTTTTTTTACTTTTATCAGACCTGAGTTCGGAGAGTTAAACGTACTTTCACATGAAAATGATTCACCGGCTCATTTTAATAAATGGATAAAGTCAACTTTTCTGTTCTATAGGGAGCGCAATTAATAGGTGCAGTTCTGCTTGGCCATTAGGGTCAAGAATTACTTACCATTTGAGTTGGACCCAGATACAAGCTCTAACTGCAGGAAATGATTCATCTCAATTACGCATAAAGACTGACTGGGGACCTGTCTCACTGTAGTGATCCAAATGAATGATCTCCATTATGACACTGGTTCCTAATCACGTTTATAAAACGGCACCTTTATGGGCCCATGGCCATGTTGTTAGTGCAGAATGTACTCAGAGGAAGCTTTCACATCTCCGAGTGCTGCATGTAGTGGACTGTTCTGTTTGTGAGTCGCTATATTGTGCTGGAGAGCCTGTCCATTTTCAACCTCTTTTTTCAAGAGCATCTCTCACGGCTCCATTAGCTGAGTATGCTCGGATATTTGGGGAATAGCTGCATGGATTGGGGGGGTGGGGGGTGGGGGGAAGGGACAGAGAGAAGAGATA